>PVJH01036759.1:0-18536 GCA_004026705.1 Nesogale talazaci | reverse complement strand
TGATGATGGTGGTGTGATGGTGGTGGTGGTGGTGGTGGTGGTGGTGGTGGTGGTGGAGGTGTGATGATGGTGTGGTGGTGGTGGTGATGGTGGCGGTGGTGGTGGTGGTGTGATGGTAGTGGTGATGCGACGGTGGTGGTGGTGGTGGTGGTGGCAGTGGTGGTGAACCCATTACAACCTCTATGTCAATCCATTTCATTAAGGGTCTTCCACTTTGGGATTAACCCTCTACTTTACCACACAGGCTGTCCTGCTCCTTGCACTGGTTCCTCCCAATAACATACCTAAACTGTGTGAGACCAAGTCTCACAGTCTCACTACCTTTGCTTCTAAGGAGCATTCTGGCTGTACATCTTCACAGACAGCTGTTTTTTCTGCTGGCGACCCATGATCTACTCAGTATTCCCTGCCAACACCATAATTCAAAGGCTCTGTTCTTCAGTTTTTCTTATTTGCTGTCTAGCCTTCACTTTGCTATGAGGAATACTGTGACCTTGGTCAAGTGTACCTTCAGCCTCAAAGTGAGACTTTTGCTGTTGCTGTTTTATTGTTTTGTTTTTTTATTCTTGCTGTTTAATTCATTTTAAGAGAACTTTTGCGGCAGATTTGCCCAATGCTATACAATGTTTGATTTCTTTGTAGACCCAATTAAAATAAATTCCTTGACAATGTCAGTGTTTTCTCCATTTATAATAATGTTGCCTATTGGTATGGCTCTGACGATTTGTATTTTGTTTATGTTGGGCTGTAATCCATATGGAAGGCTGTAATCTTTGAGCCTCATCAGAAAGCACTTCCAATCCCCTTGATGTTCTGTAAGTGAGGTGGGTCATCTCCACGTGGCAGTTTGTTAATGAGTGTTCCTCCAATTCTCTTGCTGTACTCTTCTTCATATAGCCCAGCTTCTCAGATTACTTGCTTAGCATACTGATTAAAAGGACACAATCCTGGCATACGCTTTTTCAGACCTCAAACCAGGCAGTAGTATCTGCTTGTTCAGATGGTTCCTTTTTGCTTTGTGTACAGGTTCTGCATGAGTATAATTAAGTGGAATTAAGTGGAATTAAGTGGAATTGCCATTCCTCCCAATGCTATACATAATCCGTTAGGGTCCAGATAGTCTAATGCCTTTGCATAGTCAATAAAGCACAAGGAAGCAACGTTCTAGTATTCTTTGTTTTTAG
Source organism: Nesogale talazaci (assembly GCA_004026705.1). NCBI lineage: Eukaryota > Metazoa > Chordata > Mammalia > Afrosoricida > Tenrecidae > Nesogale > Nesogale talazaci. The sequence goes on along the minus strand of PVJH01036759.1, from coordinate 17,352 downwards.
CCGAGACTTATGTGCCGTCTCTTATATCCCTTGTTTCCACATCCTCTTCTGAATCTGACTAGGAGTTCTTACAATTCCCTGGCAAGGTAAGTGCTGTAACCTTTTAAAACGATCTTCAGAATGTTATTGGAGTGTGAAAGCAATGATACTGTTTGATGATTTCTGAATACCGTTGGCATACTTCTCTTGGACATAGACACAGACATCTTGCAGATGTGTGACCTCTTCTAGCTTCTCATCAATTTTTGAAACCTCTCGACAAGCTTTGCATGAATGAATAAAAGATCTTGTGCTCTGTCAGAGCCTTCGGTGTTTAGGGGTCTTCTTCCTTGGTAGTGTTGGTTCTTGACCATAGCAGCGTCCTCTAGCACAGGGACTCTTCCACCTTCTTTTGATTCTTCAAAGCATGTGGAACTAGAGACCGCAAATCTGAGGCTAGAAAGGAGGAGTTAAGGCTTGAAAGAGACAAACTAAAATGTAAGGAGCCCACAACTCCTGAGTTCTGGGGAAACGGTGTCAGCAAACTGAGCTGTCAGGAAAGCGCTGGGGCTTCTGCAGATGCTGGACACCAGAAACGTGGTAGGAATGCTAGAGACTATGTAGCTGCCCATCCCAAAGTAGGACACCAGCAAATCCAGAGTAAAATATGGTCTTTACAACTCAGAGACAGATGCAGCCTTTATTTTTAGAAAGTGCCTTGCCATAAAACCCAGTATTTCTTTACCTTTCAACTCAGCCCAGAGATTTTCCATCTGCTGGTGTTCAGTGCCACAGGAATATGCTCAAGAGGCATGTGAAAATACCTCATAAAGTAGCATTCAAGGGTTTTCTATTTAAAGAATGACTCTTTGCCTCTGTTATAGCTTAATGAGCTACAATAGGCCTTGGAATTAGCAGGCTTAAAGCTTGTCACTTCGATTATTTTTAGCAACTGGGAGGATGATTTTTTTGCCAAGGCCCAAATTGATTTGGACCTGCCTCAAGATGGAAAGTGTGCAGAACAAGTCACTTAACTTCACTGCAGCATCTGCAGCCCAGCATGACTTTGCTGCACTCCACATGGCCTCTTCTTTGTAGTGTTGATTCGGAAGGAATACAGTTGTCCATCTGTTTCTTTGTTTGTTTGTTTGTTTGTTTGTTTCCCTTCAAGATGGCCACCAAGTGAGAGAAAACTCATCGGTGGAAGTTGAAAAAGAGGTGAACTTGCTTAAGAGCATGTATGTCTTTCCACGGATGCTGGAGAAAGGTGACAAGCTGTACAAACATTTCTCACTCGTGGAACAGGAGAGGTCCTTGTAGTGCTACAGAATATCAACAACTCACCTTTCTGTACTTAGCCGTTAAAGTTCTAGATAGATGTTAATGATTGCTGTCAATAACCAAGTCATTAACTGAGCATCATTATTCATGAAATTACTTCACAGGCACCCTGCTCTTCTAGAAATCTGGTGGATGGCTGAAACTAATGGACTAACTTCCTGCTAGTCTGCAGAGGCATAGCTCGACAGAAAGTCTCTGCTCCCATTCACAGCTATCAAGAGTTACATTCTAGGGAAGCTGTAGAAGGGTGGAGGGGAAGAGCCAAAATACAGTTACTCTCCCTCTCTGCCATTAGAACATAAGCACGACCTTCATCGTGGAAAGAGAAGTCACACATGTCCCAAATCGGCATTTGGTCAGCCTCAGCTTTCCCCAACAGTGTGGTGGGTTCGAAAGCCGATCTTGCAGCCTAACATGTAATGCACTAGACCAGGGGTCGGCAAATTCTCGTATCCTGTCCCTCCTAACAACTTTAAAACCACTCAAGGATCTTACCTATGTTTTTCCAAACAAAGAAAATCACCGTGATCCGAAATAAGAACCTTCACATGTTTTCCATGTGACTCCAGGGTCCCACGTTCATACTGACAGAGCTGCGGTTCGCTGACCCAGCCCTCGGCCATCAAGGCTCCTTTGAGACTTCAGGAGCCCTGCTGTGTCCCAGCCCACAGGTGTTTGCTCTGATTGCCATTCTCACACACACACCCCTCCAGCTGTGGCTAAGGGCTCATCCCTCTTCAGCATGTCTACCACCCAAAAAAAGAAAAAAGTCATCTCTCATGCCTTGTGTTCCGATGGTGCTCCTGATATCTACTCTTTGGTCTCTACACATCCCAGGACACAGAGCAACATGTGCTGTAGACAGATGCTATCAGGATCATCGCCCATATCAAAACCAGTGTGGCCCCTTCATTTCAAACTCTCCCCTCCTTAGGAAGTGATCCCTCTTCCTCTCTGTGCTGTCCTTCTGCTTTACCAAAGAAGATGCCCTTTTCCAGGAACTTGTCTCTCTGGATGGCAGATGCAAAGTACTTGAGACAAAGCCTCTCCAGCCTTGCTTATCAGGGGCATTCTGCCTGTACTTCTTCCAAGGCAGATTTGTTGGTTCTTTTGGCAGTCTACGGCACTTTCAATATCATTTGCCCCCCCACCATCATTCTGACATGCTGACTCCTCTTTGATCTTCCTTCTTCAGTGTCCAGCCATCACGGACATGTCAGGCAATCGACAATGCCATGGCCTGGATCAGGAGCACCTGAGTCCTCAAAGGAACATCCTTGCTCTGCTCATGCGGTGGGTTTACCCAATGCAATGCTTCGTCTGATCTTGAAACCTCGAATGCAGTTATTTTACCCTGACGTGGGGCAGCCAATGACCCATTCCAAGTCGGAGGATGAAAGAGAAATTTGTATCTAGAAGGTTTACCAGTGAGGAGATCGCAGCAAAGCAAATTAGACTGTCTTGTGGTGTCCTGTCTGAAATCAGAATACATAGAGAATGTATACATTTGGCTTAGGAATTTAAACTTTGGGGAGTCATGGATAGATGTTTGACATTAACTCCAGTTTCATAGTAACCATGGGAAACAACCGTGGATCATAAGCAAGTCATGAGAGCAATAAGGCAATGAGGAATGTTAAATCTTAGGATAGTCTCGGGATGTCTTTGTTGACTAACTAGACACCAGGACCTATCATTAATAGACAGCTAAAAGAGACAAGACTCTCAGCATTATTTGGCAGTCTCAGGTGACATCTGCATCCAGCCTATTTTCTTCTGAGCAAGGTAGTGAGTGATAAAAATTTCATATAAAAATAGATACTGCGGGCTGAGCCCCGGTGGCGTAGTGGTTGTACGCGGGACTGCGGCCCACTGGGACGGAGGTTCAATTCCAGCAGTGGGGCTGGGCCTCCTACTCCCACCACCGGAGAGCAGTGATGCCCCCCCAAAAAAAAATAGATACTGCATTGGGTACAGTACCTTAGGCTAACAGCATTCTGTAAGGGGTTTTTTCTAACTACATTGAGTAAATAACTTGGATTGCTGCTGCTTCCATGAGCATTTATTGTGAATCCAATCAAGATGAAATCTTTTCTCCATTTATCATGATGTTCTCTATGGGTCCATTTGTGAGAATGTTTGTTTAATTTACATTAAGTTGCAATCCATACTAAAGACAGCCATCCATAATCTTCATCATCAAGTCCTCCTCTCTTACAAGAAGCAGGGTTGTGTCTTCTGCCTTATCACAGGGTATTAATAAGCCTTCCTCCAAACTTGATGCAGTATTCTTTGTAGAGTCCAATTTATTGGATTATCTGCTCAGCATATCTGCTCAGACCACTTTGTCGAGAGGTCGTATTGTAGCATGTGGCTGTGTTGCAGGAAGCCATGTCACTGGCATTTCAAATACCAACAAGGTCACTCAAGGTGAACATGTTTCAGCAGGGTTTCTAGACTAAGAACAGACTACGAAGAAGAAATAGGCTCTCATCTTGTTAGTAATTAGCCACAGAAAACCTTATGAACAGCAATGGATGGATGGATGCATGCATGCATGCATGCATGCATGCATGGATGGATGGATGGGTGGATGGATGGGTGGAAGCTATTTTTAAAGATGTCAATGAAAGGCATGTAGACAGTGCAGGTGGAAGGATGAAGGGACAACCTTTCCATGTCTCCAGATTGAGTTAATTCACCCCACCCCACCCTCAACACCTCTGAAACCCAAAAATAGGATGCTTGTAAGAAATGGGGTTTTGAAAATATGGGGTAGCCTTTCTGAAGGAAGAAGGGTCTCAGGAACATGTGCTTTGGGAACAGACAGCTTTCTTGCCCTTGGGTGGAACCTCAGCCAATGGCTCTGTGATTGTTAATGCCAGTCCCACTTAGTGTCCAAGGAAACCGTGACTTCATTTGTATTTAAAAGATCTCCACACACATTCCAGGGAATCTTGAAGATTGGGTGTAAATCATAAAAAGTCCCTAAATGGATTGCATCGATAGACATTGGCTTGACTATTACATCATTAGGACTTTATTTCCTGATCATTCCTGATAAGAAATAAAAATCCTTATTTTCTAATCATTGACTTCATGAAGAATAGACCAGTGGCGACTTTTTCTTGAGGAAGTGTCTGGTCTTAAGGAATGCTCTCTAATTCACCTTTCTGGTTTCTCATTTTCATTGCAATCGATATACCAGACTCACAGATTTCGTGATTAAAAGGCTAATGAAAGAAGTCAACCAGTTGTAATACCAGTGAAAAATGCTCAGGGCTGAGTTGTCAATGGGGACATATGACGGAGTTTCAGGCCTGCTAATAAATGTCCAAAGGAGGGGCATGCCCCTCTGCTGTAGACCACAACTCTAAATCATTCCGCGTAAGCTCTGTGAGTCAGCAAACCCAGCTTCCTGAATCAAGTGCCCAGAGTACCCCCAGTACAGCAAACCTCAGCCCAAAGGCACAGCTCCATTTCTGGATCAGCAAGCCCAGCTTCTCCAACAAAGATCCCAGAGGCACTCCACTCTGCAAGCCCACTTCCGGCACTAAAGCACTCATCCTTTCTTGGCCTGTGAGTTTGGAAGTCCATAACTCATCTATGATCTGGCTTCTGGTTCCACTGCTGCTCTTATGATTTAACTGTCCTCTGGATCAATCATGGGTCTAGAAGATGCACTCTACTCCTGGCTCTTGCTGGTAATGAGATCCCACCTCGTGCTTCTAAGAGGACTCATTTAATACACAATAGGACGTCACTCCAAGGAATCGTGTTCTCAATTGCACAGGTGAATACTATCGGTTTCTTCTTCCACTTTCTTACAGACCCATGCAGGGAAAGGTCATTTGGTGGAAGTTTGAGACTTTGGCTAGAAGGAGCCACATTAAATAAATCACTGCTCCTGCAGGTACTCTATGAAAAAATCATAAAGGGTTGTTGATATGTCTGATTTCATCACATGAACTAATCTTAATGATAGGAAATATGGCTATACTGTATGACTAGAACTTCCCATAAAGTTAGTGGGAAAATTCCATTATCTTTTAGTTCCATTTTTCCCCACACTTTTTGAAGTGCCTTGTGTTTTGTTTTTCATATTAATACATATAACTTTGTGTGTATAGAGGAGGGATACCCCCAAAAAGTAATTTTCCCCAAAGCTAACATGTATTTCAATTTTTTAACAAAACAACCTTATCACCTTCAAAGTACCCTCCATTACACTTAGTACATATGTCAAATCTGTGCTTCTATTCTTAAGGTTTAGCAGCATAGCCACTATGCCATAGGGCTCCCGTGCTTCTATTCTTGGAAACATTTTTCCAAAACTCATCTGTTGCAATGGCTGACAGCACCTCCACTTCACCCCATCTGCATAATCAAATCACTGCCCTTTCATGTCCCTCTTCATCTGCAGAAACAAAAAGAAGCTGCATGGAGAGATCACTTGAGTAAGGCATGTAGGCTTTCTGGGGGTTTTTTTTGCCAAAAACCGATACACTGAGATGGCTGCGTGAGCAGGTGCATTGTGATGACAAAGCCAGTGCCCCGTCTGCCACAAATCATGCCTTTTTTGCCACACACCCTTACACAATCTTTTCGGAATCTCTAAACAGAAAGCTTGGTGAAGAGTTTGATTCGGTGGAACCAACTCCAAAAGCACTGGGAGTCAACATTTCCATCCATTCTGGAAGTTCACGTCCAGAGGGAGGTTTGTCATCAATCAACATCTCACCTTTTTTGAAACGAGAAAACCACACATACACTTGAGTTAGGGTGCTGTCCTCGTAAGCTGTGTTCAACCTCACAACAGTTTCAGCAGCATTTCTATCAGCATTTCACTGATAGAAGGAAATAAACTTTCACAGTTGCACAGGGTTTCTCTTAAATTGGCCATCACAAAAAAAAATGAGGGTTGAGCTAAATTGTTTTCATGAAAAAAATCTCTGTGAGCAGAGAGATCCTTCCCAGGTGACCCCACTGGGTGCACTCAGAGTGAGTTGCTCAATGCTCGCCTACTGAAAAAAAAATGCATACTACAAAAGCTCGTGTTTTTGCCAGCACAATTCTAGTTTTTTTTGGGGGGTACCCCTTTGTTTATCTGTGTACATAAACATATATAACTAGAACACAAGTTTTAGAAATCACCTTTCCAAATCTTTCCATTTTTCTGGTTATTTGTTTTGCTGACATGTCAGAAAAGTGAGAAGGTAACTGAGTTTAAGAAAAAGGTGTTCAAGAAAGAAACAAAGAAGCGAAAACTTGTAAGCACACACATTCTAATAATTGGCACAATCTACTTAAGACTGCAAAACATGCCTGTCCAGTTGGAAAGGCTGCAATCATTTCAAAAAGGGCTAATTTTGAAACTACTGATAACAGAGTTTACATTTTTAATTTAAGCACAAATTGTTCTCTCAAGAATAAAGGCTTTACAGTCTGGCTTTAATACCATGTGTTAAATCAACAAAGGATTGTCATCCTACCGTCAGCTTAGCTCAGTTCATTGGACGTGTTCGGGTTGTCTGTTAAAGGAAGAGAACCTGGTTAAGTATTTGATCCTATGTTCTGAACAAGTTTATGATCCAAGGAAGAAACCTTGTCTAGAGGAGGGCCCTCCTAGTTACATGAAAGACTGTATTTGGGTCAATACTCTAATGCATTAGATGGTTATCAAGGACTTAGACATGGAAGGGAACTGATTCTTAATGGGACAGATGCATCAAGACTTAATTGAGGAATTCACACCAGAGCTGCAGTCTGATGGACCCAGGGTGAGGGGAGGGAACTGTGTGAGCAAAGACCCAGAAAGGAGAAATCGAGGAAGTTGAGGACATGGAGATTTCGCAGTGTTCCTGCAACAGAGAGCAGTCAGAGGATGTAGGGGAGCATAGACTGGGAAGAGCCTCATTGTGCATTCTTGTAAGTGCCACACGGATGAGTCTGGACTTGGTTCTGTGAGTTCTAGGGAGCCATGAGAGACTTTAGAGCAAAGCAGAGGCGTGATTGGATCAGAATGGGAATGGGTTGGATAGGTCAAATGAAGGTGGGGAAGAACTGAGAGGCCAGTCGTGGGTAACAGGAGTCACTGCTATTATTAGTAAGTCAGCTTCTCATTTCAAACAACTGAAGAAGCTCTTGGGTTTAAAGGTTAAAGAGTAATGGTGTACCAGCAAACAGACTGCTTCTCTTGCTGCGTCCGTGTGTAACCAAGCCAAGCGGGGGCTTATCTCCAAAGGAGCACAAGTGAAGCCTGAGTGTCTTCTTTGTCTTTGGAAAGTGCAACATTCAAGTCAGTGCACCAGATGTTCTCCTTACACGTCTCCTGGGCAAGGCGAGGAGCCACCCCTGAGCGCCTTTGAGCCAGAACTGGACTGGTACCTGCACAGGAGCAAACAAACTCATGCGACACCACCCTGTGCAGGAAGACTTTGGGCTCCAGCAGGCAGGTTACCCAATCATCAAAGCTTACATGTTCCTCTGTGGTGAACAAATAGCTTAATAAGTAAGTAAAAGCCAGTAGGTGCTCAACCATGCTTACTGGGTACTTGGTTCCTGCCAGGGATTATAAATTTGGAAAGAGGTTTTGATTCTGGAGGAAGGTTGGGAGAGAGATGGGGGGGCCACTAACCCAAGAGGCAGAATCTTGATGCTGAAAAAATAAACAAGTCCGATGTTTCCCTACCGACTAGTTAGTAAGCACAAGTCCCCTTGCTTATGGGGTAATCCAACACTAGGCTCCTGGTGAGGGCTGTGCCCAGTTCCCTCGGTCATGAACCAGCTCTGCCACTTCCCTACGGGCTGTGGCACGTGAGACATCCGACTTCATCGATCGAACTGGGCCTGACGGGAAGGCGCATCTCTAAAATGAAGACAATGCTTGCCCGGCTCTCGGGGTGGTTGTGAGGATGAAATGAATTAGCACCTATTAAAACCCACCACCATCAAGTCAACTGACTCACAGAACCCTTCCAGAGCAGTGGTTCTCAACCTTCCTCAGGCCGTGACCCTGGTCGCTGCTATATAGGGTTCCTAGGGCTTTGTAAATCTTTACCAGAGCAGAGAGCCTCATCTATGTCCTGAGGAGCAGCTGGGGACCTTGTATTACCAGTTCAACACCTTAACCCGCAAGCCACCAAGGACTCTTTGAACATGGGCTAAGTGCTTAAACCAGTCCTTGCCCCGTAATAAGAACTCTGCAAATATTCGCTATCATGATTCTTACCATGTAAAAACAAAATAAGTATAGATTGAGTAACAAAAATACATTTATAGGGGCTGAGCCCCAGTGGCATAGTAGTTGTGCGCGGAACTGCGGCCCACTGGGACGGAGGTTCAATTCCAGCAGGGGGGCTGGGCCTCCTACTCCCACCACAGGAGAGCCATGATGCCCCCAAATATATATATATATATATATATATATATATATATATATATATATATCCAGAGTGAATTAACTGCCTTGAGTTCATTATAGCTTACAAGCACTTCACACATCCCTTAGAGCGCATGAGTTTCACAATTATGAGTCCTGGCTGTGCTCATTGCCACTGCTGCTAGCAAACTGCTCCCAAACATAGACGCACAGAACTGCAGCCATGTTTTTAGGTGCATGGGCTGTGAGGCAGGGAATCCGACGAGGCACTGTGGGCATGGCTTGTCTCTCTTCCCCGTGCCTGGGTCCTGTCGCTGGAGGTGACTTGAAAAGTTGGGGCTGGATCTGCTGGGTTGGCCGGAGGACGACTTTGCTAGCCTGTATGGCATTTCGGATCATTCGCTGGCAGACTGTCAATCGCAAGCACTTGCAGGTGGCATGCAGCTGCTCCTCTTGTGGCCTCTGTTGTCATGGGACTTGTCAGTGTTTCCGGGGAACTTCCATGACTTTCATGACCCAGCCTCCGTAGTCACCTACCAGTCTCCACTGGATCCACCCAGACTCAAGGGAAGGAAAAAGAGACCATAAGTCTCCGTGGAAGGACCAGTAAAGACTTTGTGCCCTGATGGTGTTGTGGTTCCACTCTGAGATGCTAACTACAAGAGTTTGGGGACGTGTTTTAAAGCCATACTGACATGCCTTCCCAATTCTGGATGAGAAAACAGACTCACTCAAGGTGAAATGATTTGCTCCGGTTAGTTGCACACAGAGTAACTGTGATTGTATGTGTGTGTGTTGGCTGGTGGGGGGGGGGGTTGCTCCTCACCTAGTTCTATGACTCCACCTTCTAGTTTTTTCATTAAGATTTTTCAGCCTCCTATTGCTAAGACATACATGCTCACGTGCAACAATTCAAAGAAAAGGAACATGTGACTGTTTGGGATAGAACTTTCCTAAAGAGAGACAAGAGATTTCAAAAGTATCCAGCTGGTGATTAAAGGAGTTCCCACACAAACTGGGTATTGGAAAGCTGGCCCAAAAGGAGTCTAGTCCTGATGGTGGATGGCAGCCTGATGGGATTCCCCCCTATGGGACTCGGTCTGAAAAAGGGCCCAGATGAGTAACTCTGATTGAATTTCCCCTCCAGGAAAGTCTCACCTGGCCATTGTCCAGCGGGTGAATAACGAGGGAGAAGGGGACCCCTTCTACGAGGTGATGGGCATCGTCACCCTGGAGGACGTCATTGAGGAGATCATCAAGTCGGAGATCCTGGATGAAACGGACCTCTACAGTAAGTGCCCAGCCTGCATTGCCTGGCCTTCCTGTGGCCCATACAGAGACACACGGGAAAGAGCATCAGGGAGAGCCCTGGGGACTGCTTTGGGTTGGCCACCTTTTGTCAGCAGTTTGAAACCACCAGCCACTCCTTGGGAGGAAGATGAGGCTTTACCCACCTGTAAAGATTTACAGCCTCAGAAATCCACCATGACAGTTCTTCTCCGTCCTACAGGGCTGTCCCACTGGCAGTGAGAGGGCAGCGGTCACCCCACCCCACCCCGAGTCCCTGAGAGCACGTACACTGAATGTGGTTCAGGAGGAAACTTCTAGAACCTGAGGACATCTAGCCATTAGATAACAGGTGCCTGGCTGGCACGAATGGTTTGCCCTGGGCTGCTCACCTCAAGATTGGCCATCGAAACGCACCTATTCATTAGCCCCAGGAGATCCAGGCCTGGCGATCTGCTTTCAGAAAGCACATGGCCAGAGAGCACCACCTGGCGAGTATAGTTCTGTGCTGAAACATGGAGGATTGCCGTGACTTGGGACTGACCTGACAGCCGAGGCTTTGTTCATTTGCAGTTTGGCCATGAGATGGAAACGGGACTGAGAGACGCAAAGGACTCCTCAGAGAGTCCCTAGCGACCTCTCTGCCCTCATATATGTTCCCTCCTGTTGCCCTTGTTTTGTCTCATTGTCCACCCAGATGCCAGCACTGCCTGGGGTCCCACTGCCCATCCTCTCACCCCCAAACACCAGGGTGCAATGCAGAATGTTGGGGAGCTCATGCACCTCACACCCTAAGTCCAACAGCTAAAGGATGCTTTAAGCGCTGGCCTGGGTGGCCGCTTGATGTCCCCATTCCTGTCTCTTTTTTTCCTTCTTTTATTATTATTATTATTATTATTAATATATCACTTTATTCGGGACTCTTACAACTCTTACCACAATTCACACATCCATCCATTGTGTCAAGCACTTTTGAACATTGTTTCTGCTCCCTCCCCACTCCCCCCTCCCCCATGAGCCCTTGATAATTTATAAAACATTACTGTTTTGTCATATCTTGCATCATCTGACGTCTCCCTTCACCCACTTCTCTGCTGTCCGTCCCCCAGGGAGGAGGTTATATGTAGATCCCTGCAATCTGTCTGTCCCTGTTCCTTTCTTGTTCTCCTCCCTCCCTCCCCCCTCACCCCCCAAGAGCAAGGCAGACTCATTTGCAGATGGAGACTCACTTTTGTTTCATGGGCCCTCCCAACCATCGGTTTGCCCAGGCGACAGGGGCATGCTTTGTTTTCAAGGTGGGCATGTTGTCTCCATCCAGGAAATGGTTTCTTCCATAGAAGATCATTAATGAAGCAGAGGCGCCTTCTTTCCCTCGAATAGGTCATTTCTGGCCCTCCCCTTACGGGGAGTCGCTCTTTCAGACACTGGCTCCTGGCTGGAAATGCTCTGATACTGTAAGACAATGCGCTGTGCAGAAAGAGCACCTTCTCTTAGAACTAAGCAGAAACCATAGTGGAAAGACAGGCCAAGCCAGCCCAATCGAAAAGCCTACCTCGCCAGGCCTGTCTTCTTCAAGCAGCCACAGAGTCCAGACATGTCCCCTCCCTCCCCATTGCATTCTTCCTTCACCAGACCCACTGCTCTGGGTTTAGAATTCCCATCTCAGCTGAAAATGTCACTCGAGACACTATGAAATTCACACTCAGAGGTCCATGTCTGGTGGCAGTGTAGATGCTTAAGCCCCCTCTGGGGCATCTGTTTGTGTGACCAGAAGACTCTAAACCAGTGACTCTCCACCTCTCTAATGCCGGGACCCTTTCACACAGTTTCTCATGTTGTGGTGACACATACACACACACACCACCACCAAAAAAACTTATGAAATTATTTTTGTTGCTACTTCCTGTCATTTTGCTACTGTTAGGAGTTGGGCAACCCCTGTCAAAGGGCTGTTCATTCCCCAAAGAGGTGGCAACTCACAGGTTGAGAAATGCTCGAAACCCAAATAAAAGAAACAGCCAAACTTCCTGCTGTCCAGTTGACTCTGATCACAGTGGCCCTGCAGATCTGGGTGGAAATGCCCCTGTGGGTTTCTGAGACTATAACTCTCTGAGAATGGAAAATCTCTTCTTTTGCCCCCAGAGCAGCTGGTGGTTTCAAACTGCCCACCTCGAAGTTAGCAGCCCGAGGCTAACCCACTATACTCCCAGGATTCCTGGAGGTTCCAGCACTTACTATTAAAACCAAGGAAACAGATCAAGATCAGAGGAATGGGTCCCCACGTAGGGGAGGTTAAGTAGCATTTGGAGGGAGGAGGGAGAAGAGATATTTGGGCAAATGCATCCTCCACATTAGAAGGTTGCTCCCCAGGAAAGCGGAAGAAATGAAAGAGCAATGATATTTACTGTGCTCTGGATGAGCGATCATCTTTCATAAAGGAGGGAGTTCATGTCTTTTTTTTTTCTTCAAATAACCTTCTAGCATGATTCCCTGGGAGCCTTTGTCTCCAGGGATCTGCCCCATGACATGTCTGGGTCCTGCCACTATTGCACGGAGGCCTATGGCCTGAGGGAAAGGGGTGGAAAAGTGGGCAGCAGAGAAGGCTCCTGAGTCAAAGACTGGTCCCCAGAAGAGCTACTCTGTTGGAAGGGCAGCGTCCCTGTGGAGAGAACCATCAGCTGGCCTCTCCTTCCGGAGCTCGCTTCTTCCCAAATTATTCTGTTTGCACCCGTGATTGCAACCACTGTCCATCCATCCCACTGAAGGGCTCCGGACTTTCTCACTGCCCTTGGCTCCACCGAGCATGCCCTCCTTCTCCAGGGACTGGCTTCTCCTGACAACATGGCCAAAGTCGGTGAGACCACGGCTTACCATCTTGACTTTGAAGGAGCGTTATTCCAGAGACTTCCTCCGAGACCAGCTTGCTTGTTCCTCTGGCATTCCATGGTACTGTCAGTATTTTTCACCAACACCATAATTCAAAGGCACCCAGTATGGACCCAGTAGAGGAGCCAATATGAAACCTTGGTTTGACTAGAGAAACAAATTCATATACATGCATGTGTGTATAGGAAAGACGCTTATATAAAGTTATCGTACATTAAGAAAACACCCCAGCCAAGACCAGATCAAGTCCATAAGTTCGATATTATCCCCTATGTCGAGACGAGCCCATAAATTCCTTTTTAGACAGTGCAATGATGCCAATGGAGGAAGATCATGGGCCAGTGGGTGGAAAGTCTTGTGGATCCAGTGTCGGTGATAGCAACTCAGTGTTGGCAGGGGTCTCCACGTGGTTCTCCAGCTCCAGGGCACTAACCTAGTTCCATGGCATCTTATCCACAGGAATGTCTCCCAGGATGTGAGCGTGTGTCCTGCCTCCAGCAAACTATTTCCTTAGCGCCTCCAAATGCAATCCTCTCATTGACAGGCTACACGCCACTCTTAACAGTCTCAAATTGACAACAGATGATGTAGTGACCACACCTGGTCTTAGCTTCCCCCTTTTCCACTATTTCAGTGCAAATAACACTAGTTCCCTTATAGCTGATCACCCACCCTCCTGCCCTCTTCGACATCCTGCTGCTCTCTGGAAAAGAGATGTCACAATGTGGCCTAGCATTGAGACTTTACAGAAGTCCAAAAGGCTGGTGATTTTGAGATAGCTGCCTTCGGTCCCTTGTGATCCTGCAGCCGACAACCGGAAGAAGCAGAGGGTCCCACACCGGGAGAGGAAGCGGCACGACTTCTCCTTGTTCAAGCTCTCTGACTCTGAGATGAGGGTGAAGATCTCACCACAGCTCCTGCTGGCCACACACCGCTTCATGGCTACAGGTAGGACGCTGTCTGGCTGCCAGCAAGCGGCTCTCATTTTACATTCTACTTTTTCTGGGAGAGTTTCTCACCCCTGACTATGTTCATTGAAAGCACTCAGGATCTCAGTGATCCCAGATCGCTCACACCAGAATCATTCGGTGGGACCCAGACACCAATCACGGTGAATTCTTTCCAAGCCAATGGCCGCCAGCAGGCAGGGCTGAAAGCCGCTGTTCTGGGATGCTCCGTGCTCCTGCCTGCCTGCCTGATCTTCCAGGGAGACCTTCCCACTCTGCTTTTCTCTCTTCCACTCTGGGGAAGAGCAACAGAGACCTCTCTGGCCCATGTCCCTTCCACTGCTCTAGTCCTGGCTGGAGCCTGTCCTGGAGTAAACATGGGGGAAAGCAGACCTTGGCCAACCCAACAACAAGGCCCTGGGGTCTCATGCCCACAGGGTCCGTGTGTGAGCTACTAGCTTCTGAAATATGGAAGAGGGGATCCAAAGAGAAACTGTTCGCATAACATATTTATTTAGGTGCCAGCCTGATGGATCCTGCCCAACATTAAGTGCTGTGTTAGTTAGGGTGAACTTGGGAAACAAATCCACAGAAGCTTATCTGTATAAGAGAGAGTTTTCTATAAAGGGTAAGTGTACATTAAGAACCCATCTCAACTCAGTGCTGTCCAAGCCCTTAAGTCAACATTAGCCCATATGTCTGACACCAATCTACAAAGTCTTCCTCCATCTCACAAAATACGCATAATGACGCCGACTGCAGGAGGAAAGCCGAGTCAGTGAGCGTGTCAGCCTCTCAGTGCTGGCAGGGTCTCCACACGGCTGCTCCAGCACCCAGGGCTACATCAGGGTAGGTCCATGTGGCTTCTCCTCAGGGATATCTCACAGGAAGTGAGTCTTGCCTGCTGAAGGAGGGAACTGGCCAAGGCAGCTGCACCCTTATCTGGTCATCAGGGAACAAGAGACCTGAGAACTAGAAAGGCGATGCTCACCGAGCCCTTTATTTCTTCAATGAATCCCACATGTGTTTATTGGCCAGGTTAGCACAGTAAGCCTTAACTATCCCAAAAACCATGTGTAATATTCAGTACTTCAGATTAGTGCTCGATGGTGGATTAATAAGAACCCCCCGCCCCACCCAGGGCCACCCAGTCAATTCGACCACATGTTCATATTGAGTATATGCAAAATGCAAGCACAGTTCCCAGCCTGGCAGAGTTGAAAGATGTAAATGGGACCCTCTTGAGAGAGGGTCAACATGTCCTAAACACCATGTTGTTGCCTTTTTACCTATTGGCTACCGGATTTTTCAGAGGAACGCTGCTGTATCTATTAATATATAATATACAATGCAAGAACATAGGTTGTCAAACTTTTTCGGCCTACCAATCCCCCCCCCAATCTCAAAAAAAAATTACTCAGTGCTTCCCCACCCACAACAATGTAAAACTTGTTTTTTAGCCCCCAATCCAGGATGAAGCATAGGTATCTGCTCTTGCAGCCCCTCTGGATCATCCGAATGCCCCCCCAGGAGGTGGAGTCTTCCACCGGGGGGGAAACATGTAACTGATAGAGAACATGTAACTCTTAACATTGGTGTGATGGAATATATGATGACCTGTCACATGATACAACCATGGACATGTTACATGATACAGCTATGTGCTGCACATAATTGACAGTCATGACTTGAGTAATGAACTGTTTCGACACACCTGGGGATTCATATCATTCCAGAGAATTATGCCACATAAATAAGCCGAACCAAGCGGCTTGTAAATGACAAAGGCAGTATGCTCCTTCTTGCCCAGAGAGCTCAGTTCTCCGTGCCCACCTTGAGCTCAACTGAGAGAGAAACGTGAGGATGAAGCTGGCACTACCCAAGCGGGCACTGCTTTCCCTGGGGCGATTGTGGGCACCACACCCCCAGAGGACTCAGGGAAGGCCCTCAGAAACACACTTGAGGTTCCGGTGCCCCACCCTGGATGGTCACAGAAGCCCTGTTCACTTGGTGCTCCAGGAGGACGGAGAGGGGTGGTTGTGCCCGGGCACTCTGGGTCTTCCCAGCTGCCACGCTGGCGCGGGTGGGGCCCGGGCAGTGCCGAGTGCTCCTTGCCTCCCCCTCTCCCCTAGAAGTGGAGCCCTTTAAGTCTCTGTACCTGTCGGAGAAGATCCTGCTCCGACTCCTGAAACATCCACACGTGATCCAGGAGCTGAAGTTTGACGAGAAGAACAAGAAGGCCCCGGAACACTACCTGTACCAGTGCAACCGCCCGGTGGACTACTTTGTGCTGCTCCTGCAGGTGGGGGGCAGTTGGGGGAGGGAGGGCTGAGGGCCTCCTCTGCAGGCTGAGGAGGAGTGGGGCTGAGTTTCCACTCGCGTCCCACTCGATCCGGCCCACCTGCGCCTCGTCACTTCCTTATTGCTAATGATGAAGGGAGCAGGCTTCACAAAATGTTCCCTTTCCTGTCCACCAACCTGAAGACCCCAGTCTGGGGCCCAGGGTCAGCCAAGCTGACCTCTCTCCTGGGAAGGCTGAGTGGGCAGAAAGTGCTTACCGTATATACTCGAGTCTAAGCCGACCCGAATATCAGCCGAGGCACCTCATTTTACCAGGAAACCAGCATTAAAAATGTGCTGAAAAAAACTCAGCCTATCCTCTAGCATATATGGGGGTATGATTGGATGAGGCTTTCTGAGCTAACTGGTGCTGTGACTGCCCTGAGAGGCATGGAGGTCGAAAGTGGGGTTTCTGAAAGATGTATTTGGGCAGAAGGCACACCCTCCTGTGATAAGGACCTCATCCATTTGTCATCGAGGCAGATGTGATCGGGGTCACGGAACTGCATCCTAAAATGCATGGTGGTGAGGGCCGCACAACTCTCCTTTGTAAGTTGAAACCATTGAGTTGTATGACCAATGAATTACAGGTAAAATAAGACTGCTGGCTTTAAAAAAAAAAATAGTAAGTCATAAGGGAGACATCGGTCAGTATAAGACATGCAACGATAATAATTTATAAATTATCTAGGGTCTGTGAAGAAGGGAGGGGAAAAAACAAGGAGTGATACCAAGGGCTCAAGTAGAAAGCCAATGTTTTGAAAATGATGATGGCAACAGATGAACAGACGTGCATGACAAAGTGGATGGATAGATTGTGATAAGAGTTGTATCAGCCCCCTGTAAGATGACATTTTTTAAAAGTAATAATAAATCCAATCACCAGACACGCTTGGGCTCACCCCTGGCTCCGATGTTTCTCTCTGTAGGGCAAAGTGGAGGTGGAGGTTGGCAAGGAGGGCCTGCGCTTTGAAAATGGAGCCTTTACCTACTACGGTGTCCCAGCCATCATGACCACTGCTTGCTCAGGTACGCCCATGACAGACCAGCGCTCCTTGGGGAACCAAGGAAGGGGGCCACTGTGGGAAAAGCAAGGGGCTCAAGTCTTGGTTCTGCCTTGGACCTGGGATGGGTCCTTTCACCTGTGGAGCTTCCGTGTCTTCCTCTGCAAAAATGGGGGGGGGGGGCAAA
>PVJH01036758.1:0-18501 GCA_004026705.1 Nesogale talazaci | reverse complement strand
CTAATTCTAGAGGTTGTATTGTTAGCCACACTTTAATTTGTGCTAGCTTGGGGGTGAAGATGATGATAAGTGCCTGAAGATAAAAGGAGGATTATCTGAAGGGAGATCTTAAGTTGCCACATGGAGCCTGTCAATTTAGCAAGCATCATCAGAGCATCTAGTAAAAGCTAGAAGACTCCATGTGCTCCTACAAGGACAAGGACTAAAATTTTTGAACTTTTCATAGATGATGTCTTATCTATTTTAGTGGCTCCTGATCACTCTACTCAATGATTCATTTATTTTTTTCTTGATTATTTAATGAGAAAATAAATCACTCCATCAACAATTTTCTCAAATTCTGTTGCTGGTGTTTATAAACTTGATTCAGATTTTTCACCAGTCTTTGAGTTTCTCTCTGTGGAAGAAATGATCCTGGTGGGAGAACATTGGAATACTGGTTCAGTGTTTTCAGTATTTAAAAGTGTTTGTAAACTAAGATACTGGAGGGAAAAACAATACATGAATGGATACGGTATATTCTCTCTCTACTCCACTGAGAGCCTTGAACTTCATTTCATTTCAAAATTCTCACAATGAGTACACACAAGATGGAATAATGAAATAACCCAGAAAATGAAAGTATTCCTTTAGAAATGTTCAAATTATTTTCTTTTATCTACTTGTCAGTATAGCCAGATCAAGTTTCCTTTGTGCAACTTATTCTCTTAACCTTCATCGTTCTACAATAAGGTAATCACATACATTTGAAGATTTGGGGGGCAGAAAATCAAAAAGGATTTCACACTAGATAGAATATTCAGTCCTATACTGCTGTATTTCTTATGATGGATTTTTTTGGAACTCAACTGTAACTCTTAGTAAACTTATAGAACACACCTTATATGGCAGAACAGAATTACTCCTTTGAGTTTCTGAGGCTGTAACTCTTTTGGGAGTAGGAAGCCTACCTTTGTTTCATGAAGTGGCTGGTGGTTTTGAACTGCTGAGCTTGTGGTTAGCAGCCCAGTGAGTTAACCCACTATGCTGCAAGAGCCCCACTCAGCTACTAGAGAAATTAAAATCAAAACAACAATGAAATATTATCTCACCTTAATAAAAAAACAACAGAAAACAACAAATGCTGATGAGGATGTGGGGTGATCAGAAGTCTTGTACATTTACTGCTGGTAGTGTTATAAAATGTTTCAATCTCTGTGGAAAGAGGTTCAGTGCTTCCTCAAAAAATTAGAAGTAGAGATGCTATAAGATCCAGCTATCTCATGACTGCCTATATAAACTAGAGAAATAAGAGCTGTGGCATGAATATACCCATCCATGTTCATTTCAGCATTATTGACAGTAGCAAAAAGGTGAACATAATCTAAGTGGATGGATGGAGAGACCCATAACCTATGGTCTGTGTACACAATGGGACATAATGCAATGTTAAAGAGCAATAATGACATCACAAAATAACTCACATGACGGATGAACCTGAAGGACACTTAGCCGAATGAAATGAATCAGTCACAAAAGGTCAAATGTGGTATGCAAGTACTCTTAGATAAATAACCCCAGAAAAGGTTTATGCACAGAATGAAACATGATGTGATGGCTACCAGGGAAAAGAGGGTGGCTCGGTATGGCTTTTTTATTCATAATCATTGTGAAGGAAGCTGCAGAGGACTGTGTGAAGCATACAAATAAGACATGGGGAAAACTAATGAGGGGATTGGAAAGTGTTGCCATTCTGCTGGGTATAAAATGAGCCACTGTAGAAGCAGAATGAGAGAATCTTACAAGCACTCAGTGTGAAGAATCCTGAGAGCGCTTTTGGGGAGAAGTGGAAGCCAGGCGAGCAGGATGAGAGGGAGCTTCCTGTCCCAGGAAATGAGGCTGGCTGGAAGAATGAAATGCCTTTGAATATTTATCAATGATCAAGGATCTTTGATTAAGGAACTTTGTAACACTTCCCTAGGCAGATCAGAGGCCAAGGAACCATTTGTCTGAGAGACTGAGGAAAAGAGAGAGCCGTGCCTGTCACCATGGTCCAGTAGACAATATAATGGCATCCTTTGCGCTTCCTGCTGATGACTCCTTCCAAGCTGTTTATTTCATTAAAAATTTGCTAAAACAATGTTTTCTGAGTTCTCAGTAGCCACTGTAATGGTTTGAATCCAGCAAATTGGATCCTGTCACGGGAAAGTATCAGAACGATATAAAGCAGGTTAGAGCATAGAGACATGGCTAATCTCTCTCTCGTCAACAAGCCTGGCGCTGAAGTGCCGTTGGAGTCTCCTCCACCGAATGTATCTGAAGATGACATAAGGATCCTCTGTGCTTTTCGACAGGGAAGGAAAGTCACTGTGTTGTTGGGTGTATCAAGTTTGTTCCAACTCATATGCAATAGGACAAGACACTGGTCCTGCACCAAGTCCATGACTGTTGTTATGCATGAGCCACTGTGCCAGTCCATCTGGTTAGGGTCCTTCCTTTTTTTTTTTTTGGCAGACTAAGGATGATGTCCTTCTCTGAGACTGGCCTATCTTGATCACGTGTCTCAAGTATCTTAGAACAACCCTTGTCCTCTTAGTGTCTAAGGAGCATTCTGACTGTACTTCTGAGATATTTACTTGCTCTTTTGGCAGTCCATGAGTTAATAGTCTTTGCCAACACCAAGATTCAAGTTCGTCTACGATTTGCCTTATTCATTGCTCAGTTTTCACATTCTTGTGACTGAAGACAATGGCTTGGGTCAGGTGCACCTTAGTTCTCAAAGTGACATCTTTATTGCACTCAAAAGAGGTCTTGTGCAGCAGATTTACAAATGCGATATATCCTCTGATATATTCACTGCTGCTGTGTGAGCTCTGATTTTGGATCACAGTAAAGAAGTCCGTGGCAATGCTAATATTTTTTCTATTGATCATGATGTTTAGTTGTGAGAGTTTTAGGTGTATGTTTCTTCTGTTGTAGCGATTTTTATGTTGTCATCTTCATTATGATACTTACATTGTCATCTTACAACTTATCAAGGTTTCTGTCATTAGTGTTCATTACATCAAATCTGTACTTGGGATGTTCTCTGAATTCAGGTGGAATAAACACAGGACCATATTTCAGCTTTATCCAGTTTCAACCTGAACTTACAGAGAGAAATTGATGGTTTATTCCACAGTCAGCCCATAAACTTGATTTGCCTGATACCTTTGGATTTTCCTATGGTCTCTACCTACAGATGTGGTGAGTTTCATTACTGCTTATTTCATCTGGCAAGGTCCATGGGCATAGTCTTCTGTGTTTTTGTAAAAAGGTGTTTTAATGAAGAAATCACTGGTCTTGAAAAAGTCTACTGTTTGTTTCCATCACCAAGGCCATATTTCCCAACACTAATCTTTCTTCTTTATTTCCTACTTTTGCATTTCAATCATGCATAATTAAAAATTCATCATTAGTGCATGCTTGATCAAGTTTAGACTGAAAAAGTTGGTAAAATACTTCAGTTTATTTAACAATGGGTTCAGTGGTGAGTGAATAAATTTGAAAAGTGATTACATTACCTGGACTTTCCTACAGACTTATAGACAGTATCCTATCACAGAAGGCAATACACTTCATGATAGATCTTGAAATGTTCTTTCTGATGATGAATACATCACTATTTCTCTTTCCAGCCATAGCAAATCTTATGATTGTCCAACTTAAAACAGCCAGTTCTAGTGCAGTTTATTAATGCCCAGGAAGTGAGTTTTATGCATCACATTTCATTTTGAATGCCTATTACTTTTTGTAGGTATATACAAGTTTGATGAAGGAAAAGGTAATATACAACAATGAGGAGGTCAGCAAAACATGTTAAAAGCAAAAGATTTCACTGAGAGGTACTTAAGAGTGAAAGGCAATAATGGTGACTAGTTAAGAGCGTATACATAGGTAGCTATGTAAGCTGAATGGTGTATCAAAGTACAGACACGAGCATATGTAGGTCTGAAAGACACGATTTAAAATTTTGTATGTGCTGCAAATATATCCAGGCATATCATAGATCATATGCAGGCAAAGTTCTGCACAGACTAGTTAGGCATAGCCAACATCTTGAGTGACTATGTCAGTGGGTCTGAGGGTGTGTCAGTTGCAAAATCTCTTGTCAACTTGCAAAGGGGTGGAGGCTAGCCAGTCAATCAGGTCCCAACTGGAGGAGCTCATTTGGAGGCACAAAGGAGATAAGCATCTCACTAGGGGCCAGATACACACAGACACTCCCTGTGAGACATTCTGTCCACAAACCACATGAAGCTACGCTGTCAGAGCCAAAACCCTGGGGCTGGAGTTGCCACGCGGAGAGCCCTGACAGCACTGAAATGCGTCCACTGCCATTGGATCTATAAGACTTTCCACCCACTGGCTTGTGACTAACTCTTACTTCCCCCAAGTGTTCAAAACCCTCAGGCATTTAAGCAATCTCCAAGTGCACCAATTACTGCCTAATAGGCAAATCCCATGATCTTTTTCCATCTTCCCTAGACTTGTAATGGTGGTAATAATTCCTCTAACAAATACAAGGGTGCTTTCAAAATTTTTTTGTGGAATAATTCCATTATATTTTAGTTCCATTGCTTCATGAGCTTTTTGAAACCCCTTTATATATATTGTGTGTTCCTTTATGTCTGTAACAGTTTCAGTCACTGGAAAGACAAATCAGTGCAAATAAAATCAGACAAAATGAGACTGTGTATTAATCATTCCTTAAGTGCAACATATAGACAAATTTAATTTTCATAGCAATTCTTCAAAAAACTTATAAAAGTATTATTTTGTAAAATAGTTTAAGGCTTGTCCAGCATCTTGTAGAAAAGATACAGAATTGGGATTTCAATTTGACTTCACTCTCACTTTACACCTGTTAGAATAGCTACTATTACAATAGAAAATATGTCTTGGGAAATTGGAACATTGATATATTACTGATGAGAATGTAAAGTGGAATAGTAGTTTTGACAGTAATGCTAGAATTACTATATATTATTAGGTACATACTCAAAGGAATTGTAACTAGACCATTCAAACTGACATTTGTATACCAATGTTTTTGAACGCCCTTCATATATATTGTGTCTGGAACAGTACACTGCAGCATAGCCAAACAATTCAAGACTCCACAGAAGAAAGGCTAAACAGAATGTGGCACATGCACAAAATGAAATATTATTTCATCATAAATAGAAGTGAAATCTAATACTTCCTTAAAGATGATGAGCCTGGAGGGCATTTTATGTGAAGTAAGCCACACACAAAAGGTCAGATATTGTAGGATTAGGCTTATTAGAAATGTCTAGACTAGGTTAAATCATGGTGACAGCAATGAGATTATGCTCTTGAAGAGGCTTGAGAAAGAAAGGAATATGCATTAGAAGTATCACCCCAGTTAAGAATTAGATCTAGTCCCAACTGTGTCTCTACAAATTTGTTGGTAAATTTGAACAAGTTCATATGGTCCAAAAGACAGTGCATAGTTTGTTTATGTTAATGCAAAAAAAAAAAAAGGCCTGGAGCCTGTGCAGGGGTTTAGAAACTGAGAAAAGGTGCTTATGGTGAGGAATTTTCTGAGCGCGAATGATTCAATCATTTTGATTTGAAGGGAAATGTCCATGCCATTAAAAGATAAGTAGTAGTTGTACAATAATTGGGAAAAGTATATCAATAATGGTGGACAACACGAATAGTATAATCAATGCCACTGAATTAGATATTTCGAAGTTGTTTAATTGGGGAATGTTTTGTTGGGTATATTTTTGCCACTATTAAAAAATTTTACACACGTAACAATGAGTACAAGGAAGAAGAAACTGTTCTAAAATTGGTTATGGTAATGATAGAACAGTTCTTCTTGATATGATTGTATGATATGTGGAGGAAGTGCCAATAAAACTGTTAAAAAAAGGATCTGTCCATATGTCTGACTTTTATTACCCAGGAACTGCCTATATTCCCTAAAGCTATGAAGCCAAGTTTCTATTTGGAGTGATGATGACATTTTAGAAATAAAAAGTGGTGATGGTCACACAACATTGTGAATATCATTGTGACTGCACTATACACTTAAAGTGGTTCCAAGCACCAATTTTACCACAACCACATCAACAGATACAACCTTCTTTTCTAGCAATTTGTTTTGTCTTGTTTGTTTATTCACTTACACATATATCATTTAATTTAAATTCTTTAACTTTCACCTTTTTGTGACCATTTCTGCTATCTTTGGAGTTACTCACATATAAAGCTATGGTTCCATCTTCTCCTCTACTTCTCTCTAAAATAAATCTGTTTGATTCTTGATTGGCGGTAGCCTTCATTATTTCTTGATACTATTATTCTGCAACTATCCAGGTGGATAACACTAGCCTCCTCTCCCCACCCAGAAGTAGATTATCAAGTCCTGCATACTGTGTCTATATCTAGAAGGTCCGCTGAAACCTGTTTGACACAGGAAACCTGCTGGTAAGTGAAATACATATGGCACAGCTTCCAGCATGACAGCAATACACAAACAGCCACAGCATGGCAAATGGTCAGACTAGTGATGAATTTGTCATGAGTTTAATTTTACTAGGACTCATAATCAGTGCCATCAGGAATCTAGCAGTATATTCTGCAGATCAGCTGCAAATGATATCTTTTTAAATAAAGCAAGATATCACTTTGAGGTTTCAGATGCACTTAAACTAAGCCAGGGTATCCTCACGCAGATCACATTTTTGTGAAAATGCATCCTTCAAACTGAGAACTTTTTCGTTGTATTTACCTCATTTTGTTTATCTGTGGGTGGACAATTTGGTTGTTTCCACTCTGGGGTTACTGTAAATGGAGGTACAGTGAACATTAATGTATGTCTCTTTCTTTTTGAGTTGTTATAAAATTTTAACTAATTTTTCTGCTAGGCTCTCTGGCTTTCAGCCCAACCTATATAGAGCACTTACTGAATAGTCGTAAAACAAGAATAATTTCTTTTTTCAAAATATTCATGACTTGTGTGACCCACAGAACATGTTCAATACTCACCAAGTATTCCTCATGTTCAAGGTAGAGTGAAATTGTACTTTTCACCTTCTCCTTCAATGTTCTCCTTCCATACATGTTATCAGTGTTTTCAAGACTTACTTGATAGTAGCCACCTGGGACTCATTAGTTCACAAATGATCAGGTCTCACGTGAATCCTCTGGGATTTCCTTATAAGGTCTTAAGGGCACAGACTGGCCTGTCATCTTCCAATGAGGGGCTCCAATGAGGACTGGTGTGGAACTGTGCTCTGGGTTCGCTGAAATCTCGTGCTACTGAGGCGTGCCTAACATGACGACATCAGTCAAGCCTAAGTTCTCTGGTATGACTTTCTTACACATCATTGAGGTGCAAGCCAAGTGCCAGAAAAGCAACAACAACTCTGAAGACACATTAATTAAAGTGAATCCTCCAAGAGGTGGTATTTTTCTCACATTGGTATGAGCATGAGGTACTTTTTCATGTGAACACAATATGAAACACATAAAGAAATTTAATTTGTAATGTTTAGTTAATACAGTGATTTTTCTGTTTCAAAAAGTTACATATGAGAATTATTTTTTGTTTTCATAGTTATGTACTTTTTTATTTTATTTTATTTATTTTTTTTTACAAAATAACCATATCACTTTCACAGTACTCTCCATTACACTTAATACATGTGTCAAATCTATGATTCTATTCTTGGAGAAAATTCTCAAATTTATCTGTTTGGATGGCTGATAGAACCTCTCTCATTTTTTCTTTTCCTCTTCTACATCATCAAATAGCTGTCTTTTCATGTTTCTCTTCATTCACAGAAACAAAAACAAGTTGCCTGAGTGAGATCAGGTGAGTGAGGTATGTGGGGCAAGACAGGCATGCTGTCTCTTTGCCCAAAACTGGCACACTGAGATGGCTGCATGAGCAGGTGCATTGTGGCCAACTCAGTCCCCTATCTGCCAGAATTCAGGTCTTTTGCTGTCGCACACTCTTATGCAATTTTTTCTGAACCACTCAATAAAAGCTTGATGAGCAGTTTGACCTAGTGGAACAAACTCCAAATGCACTCATTCCCCTGCAACACACACACACACACACACACACACAGAAGAGGAGCATTGTCTTGATTTTTGATTTCACTTGATGAGCTTTTTGTGGCCAAGGTAGTGATACCATCTTCCACTGATTTGATTCATTTTGTTTTTGGGGTTGGAAGCATAGAATCAGGTCTCCTCAACGCTAATGACCTTGGGGAAAAGGCAGGTGACTTCAGAGCTGATCTTTCGATGCATGCCATGTTTCCCCTCAGTTTGAACCCGTGGCACACATTCCATTAAAATTTGCTGAACCAAACTCCAAGACAGTCCAGATAACTTTCCCATCTCATCATTACTCCGTCATCACCAGTCTTTGAGCACAAGTGTACATACGGATTTTGTCAGCATTTTTATCCTTTTTGGAAGTTGGTGGACATCCAGAACGAGGTTTGTTGCCAATCAACATTTCATCATCTTTTAAATGAGAAAACTACTCATACACTTGACTTTTCCCCAAAGACGTGGATTCAAGCAAAACTGCTTTGACAAAAATATTCACTGTGACCAGAGAGAACCTTCCCAGGTGATCCCACGGAGTTTACTAACTCTGGGCAAGTTGCTGGATGCTCACCTAGTGGGAGACATGTGTAATAGGTAAGCTCTGCCCAGTGGAACTTTTTTATTTGGGGGGGAGCTAATTTTTATATACGTGCAATATACATAAGTATACATGCACAGGTGTACATACTTCCAAACAAAACATAGTATATCATTAAGTAAATGTATTCATGTTGTTTTTGGGGGTTGGGGGTTGCCGCATCTAACCTCTTCTGGCTTCCCTTTTGCCAGGAGGCAGAGGGCAGACCTGCCTCCACACTCCATCCCTCTTTGCCCTGTTCTGACATCACACCTTCCTACTGGGACATTCTGATATTCTGCTAGGCTTGATAATTGGTTGTGATGGCCACACAGAACTTATAGCCAAAATTCAAAATTATGAAAGTTTATTAGAGAGCTTTGTAGCCCACCTCAATTCACAATCAGTGAACATTAAGGATGCAGTTATCGGTTCACAGAAATGTTTCTTCTCAGGCAGTAGCCACGCTCTTTTCTGGTTCCCAACCTCTCAGCTTCTCGGCCACGTGGTTCCTTACCAAGGAAGTTGTCAGCCTAGTTCCTTCTGAGCTGACTTATTCATGATTTTTGTCTTTCTATAAACCATACTCACTTTGAAAGAAAAGGTAATGACTTGAGTTAAAACCTCAATTAAGTTGGAGACTCAGAATATATCCCATCTTAATGCTGCCACAGAGACCTCACCCCAAAATGGGATGATAACCACAGGCAAAAATCTCAAAACTCATAGCCATTAAACTGATTCCAACTCATATTGAGCCTCTAGAGCAGTGATAGGCAAACCGTGACTCGAGAGCCATCTGCAGCTCTCTCAGTGTGAACGTGCGGCTCTGAAGTCACACTGAAAACATTTGAAGGTTATTATTTCAGGTCACAGTGATTTCATTTGTTTGGAAAGACATACTTAACACTCTTGAGTGATTTTAAAGTTCTTAGGAGGGACAGGATTGACTTTTAGGTCTCAAGAGTATGCCGACCCCCGTTCTAGAACAAGATTGAACTGCTCCTGTGGGTTTTCAAGAGTAACCCTTTATTGAAGTAGAAAACCTCATCTTTACCCCAAAGAGGGACTGGTGGCTTTGATCTGCTGACCTTGTGGTTAGAAGGTTAACATGTAACCCACTATGTCATCAGGGCTTCTTAGCCACAGACACGGGGACTAGAGCTTACAGTATATTACAAAAGGGATTATGGCTACAAAGGCCATATGAGTAGACTACATCACACATGTGAAGCTCATCTATGTAAGAAGACCATCAAAAAATGGAACTTAGTTGCAAACTATTGACAATCATACAGCACATTGTGTGTGTGTGTGTGTGTATGTCTTGATTTTCTCTTAAAAAGAATAAAGGAAAAAAATCGCCTAACGTGACTGGATAAAAGACACTAAGAGGATAAAAGACACAGAAAGTCAGAGATAATAGATGAATTTTTCTCCAAGTTTTTCTACATTATCATGTGAATTGTGTGGCAAATGATATGTTAAAATAAACATCCTTATCTTTTCCTTCTAGTCTTTCTAAATTGGTCCACAGATAAGGAAAATTAAGTTGTTCCCATAATGTCTTGGATTTTTTACACTGTCAATTTAGATTTTCAGATTCTCAGTAATTTCTATTTCTCTGAAATTACTTTTCAACATAGCATCCTTCTGACCATAACACTTTAAAAATTACCTCAAAAATGGTCACATGTTGTTTTATTTCTGAAAGCAGGAAAGGCTTTCTGCTGTTGGTTTTGTTTTTTGGTTATGATACAAAAGAAGTAAATGTACACATGTTTCATAGAAAGGTGAAGGAATCATTAAAAGTATTAAGAGAAATGAGATATTGAATTATACATTTTGAATGTGACTAAGCAATATGAATAGTAATCCCATCATTTCTCTCTGTATATGTACACTTCTATCTATCCACATACATTTGCTTAGGCCTCCTGTGCACAGTTGTTATGGTGATCTGTGATTGAATCTGTTCTATCTATAGTTGCTATGAGTCAGAATCAAATCAATGGCACCTAACGACACCAACATAGACCAGAAGCTTCCGTGGAGGCACAAGGGTTAATCACTAGACTGCTAATCCAAGGGTTGGTGGCTCCACAGGGGAAAAAGGCTAGTTATTTGCTCCTGTAAAGATTCAGCCTAGGAAACTGTATGGGTCAGTTCTATTTTGTCCTAGAGGGTCAGAATTAACTTGATGGCACCCGACAACATGGGCAGTTCCAGAACAGATGTATATGCTCAAACGAAACAAAACAAAACAAAATATTATACCCGAAGCCTTACTATTCACTAACACTGACTGTCATATCTGAACAAAGATAATGAGATGTATGTCAACATTAATGGGCTGGGACCTTGAGTCAATATTGCTACCAGAGCTCCTTCCATTAATAGAGTAGGGCATGAAGGGGGCAAAGTCATGAAAACATCATTGACATAGCCAACACCACGAGGGAAGAAATCTCTGGGCTGAGGTTTCAGGATTGTAGTGTTGGAGGATCACGGGGGCACATGGAATGGCATAGCTCATGGATGATGTTCTGCATTTTACTTTAATGACTACTCGGACTTTAAAAACTTGTGATTGACTTTCTAAGGTGCAAACATCAGTCTCTCTATGTTTGGAACAAAGAATAATGAAGAGAATTAAAGATCAATGCAAATTAGTCTCAGAGACAAGTGGACCATGAAAACCCACCCTTCACCAGCCTGACACCAGAAGAAAGTGGTGTCCAGCTACTATTGTGGACTCCTCTGAAATGGACTACCATAGAAAGTCCTAGAGAGCATGGGAGGAAAATGTGGACCAGAACTCAAAATCCTCAGAAAGATCCATCAGATTGTCCATCTGATAGGCTGGTAGAAATGGGAGAGCAGATCACTTCCATCCTGAAAGTGAGCTTATCCCTGGGGCTCAAGTATCAGCCCAACAACAGCCAGGCCTCTAAGGCCAACCATAACACCAGGGAGGTACAAACTCCGCAAGAGAACATTTGATACTGAAATGTCCGTATTTGCCCTGGGATAAAGTTCTGAGAAAGCAGTCATGGGTATGAAGGACTAACTGAAATAGTAAAGAAAGCGAGGAAATGGAAAGAGTGCAGCTTTATTGTGGGGGTGCCATCAGTGTTGCCAACCAAAATTGGTATGGATTGTTTAATGAAAAACTAATGTGCTCTGTAAAGTTTCGCTCAAACCAGAATAAAAGAAAGAATACAGTCTTGTTATGTAAATACTACATGTACTATAAGTTTATTTATTTTTTATAAACCACAACCTCCCCTCAAGGCATATATATATATATATATATATATATATATCACACATCCTTCTTCACATGCAAGATACCTTGGTGGGAAGACATGGTTGGTAAAAAGATAATGTGTAAGTGATATGCTGCTTACATTTAAACCTATATGTTTTGGCAAAGAAAACCCTTTGAGGCAGTTATCTCACATGGGTTCCCAGGAGTTAAAAATCAGCTTCACAGTATCTAATAACAACCACATGCCCTTTTATTCTCCTCTTACTCAGCATTATGAAATGTTTTTGACAATTATAGTTTTGCTAAGTTGAACAATGAGATCAGTGATTCTATGCAGTGTGCACAGAATACCTTTTTCAAGATGAGGCAGGGTAATTAGAATTCATGCTCTTAATTAGTTCCCTAAATTAAAAAGATAACATACTTTTATTGTTGAAAAAATATAGAGAGCATAGCAATCAACAATTCAGCTTGTTTTGTGCAATTACAGTAACCATTTTGTGCAGTCTCTTCACTTCTGAGACAAAGGGAAGCTTGTGTGTCAGTTGTGCTTGCAACTGCTCTTGGGATTGGCGTCTCTCTTGGTAGAGAGGGTTATGTCAGGTGCAAACTTGAGGGGCAGTGGACAAGGCTATTGCTGCCCCTGCCACAACAGTCCAGTTCTCAGAGAAAGAGAATGGAATTTGAAGTTAGATACACCCCTATTTCACTGCAGGCTCTCCTACTCCTCGTGTTTGGATATTGGACAGATGATCATTTCTGAGTGTTCCCACATCTGTAAAACACAGAGAATATCCTCAATAGTATGGATTTTGTCCACTTTCATTGTGATACCCATCTGCTATTAATAAATAATTGTCAAATACAACTAAATACTATTTTTTAGAATTACAAATTACATGTATCAAATGAATTTTTGATGATTTTTTGATTTAGATTTTTTGACTACCTCCTTAGAGCTGTCATTGCATATTGACCCAGAATTCCCAATATTTAACATGCTTTTGTTAGTTGTCATCCAGTGGATTTTTCTTGGTGATTCTATGCACAATAGAATGAGAGGTGTGTTTCTCTGGGTTGACTAGATAAACGAATCCATAGACACTTATGTGTGTATAGAAAAGAGTTTTATATACAAGAGGAATTGAATATTGAAAAACCTTCCCAACCCAGTGCAGATCAAGTCCATAAATCTGATATTAATCCATATGTCTGATACCAATCTATAAAGACCTTTTCAGAGTCACAAAACACATGCTGTGATGCTGATTGCAGGAAAATCATAGACCAGTGGGTGGAAGGTCTTATAGATCTAATGCTGTTGTAAGCATCTCAGTGCTGGCAGGGGTCTGACGTGGTCCTCCATTTCCAGCATTCTGGCTCCATCAGCCTCTCTCAAATTGTTTTTTCCCCAGGGACATCTTTTAGGGAGTGAGCCTATGTCTTGCCTCTAGCAATCTGCTGATCTCTTTAGCACCTTCAAATGAAGTCATCAAGCTGCGACTTGATTGACAAGCTAAACACCCCTCCCTCCCCCCACCAGTTCACTCTTCATCCTCTCAAATTGACAACAGATTATATAACTACCACAAAAGGCTCCCTTGTACTGTACTCGCATGAGAGGATGCAGACTGGACCACTGTGATTCATGGGGTTTTTATTGGCTCTCAGTGGGTTCACAGGCCCCTTTCATCTCAGTTTGCCATATTCTAGAAGCTCCATTA
Organism: Nesogale talazaci; assembly: GCA_004026705.1. Taxonomy (NCBI): domain Eukaryota; kingdom Metazoa; phylum Chordata; class Mammalia; order Afrosoricida; family Tenrecidae; genus Nesogale; species Nesogale talazaci. Next base: position 4,811 of record PVJH01036758.1, on the reverse strand, counting down.
ACTCCTGCTTAACATCATCGTTGTTGTTGTTAGGGTTCATCAAGTCAGTTCTGATCCATAGTTACCTTGTGCACAACAGAATGAAACCCTGCCCAGGCCTGCTCCATGCTCAGAATCTTTCCTATGCTTGAGCCCATTATTGTCTACACTGTCCCAGTCTATCTTGTTGAGAGCCTCCCTTTCTTTTGCTGCACCGCTACTCAACCAAGCATGATGTCTTTCTCTAGGGACTGGTCTCTCCTGACAACTTGTCTCAAGTCTGTGAGACAGAGCCTTGCCATCCTTCTCACCAAGGAGCACTCGGAACATACTTCTTTCAAGGCAGGTTTGCCCTGTTAATGGTCCATGGTATATTCAGTATTCTTCACCATCATCACAATTTATATGCATCAGTTCTTCTTAGGTCTTTCTTATTGTGTCCAACTTTGACATGCATTTGAGACCACTGGTAATACCATGGCTTGAGTTAGGGGCAACTTAGTCCTTAAAGTCACACCCTTCACCCTTCAGCAGATTTACCTAATGCATTGTGCCATTTGATCACTTGAGTCTTACTTCTGTGAGCTTCATTGGGGATTCAAGATAAAACTTTTGATAGGGCTAATGCTTTCTCCATTTATCATATTACCTAATTGTGCAGTTGTGAGGACTTTGGTCCTCTTTACGTTGAGTTGCAATCCATACCAAAGTCCGCATCCCTTGATCTTCCTCAGCAGGTACCTCAAGTCCTCCTTACTTTTACTGAGCACGGTTGTGGCATCTACCTATCTCAGGATGGTACTAAGGCTTCCTCCAATCTTGATACATTATTCTTCACATCATACAGCTTCTCTGATGATTTGTTCAGCATAAAGTTCGTATATGTATGGTGAGAGGATACCACCCTGACACACACCTTTCTTGATTTTAACTCATGCAGTGTGCCCTTGTTCTATTTGCTCATCTGTCTCTTGATGCACGTATAAGTTCCTCGTGGGCACAATGAAGTGTTCTGGAATTTCCATGCTTTTCAAGGCCATCCATAGTTTGTTATAATCCACACAGTTGAATACCTTTTCACAGTCAACAAGACACATGTAAACATCTTTCTGGTATTGTCTACTTTCAGCCAAGACCCATTTGATGTCAGTAACGATATTTCTTATTTTCTTCTTCTGAATCCAGCCTGAACTTACAGCAGTTCCCTGTGAATGTACTGCTGTGGCCAATGTTGAATGCGCCTCAATAACATTTTAGTTGATGAGATATCAATGATGGTGTTCTCAACGTTGAGCATTCTGATTGGGTCACTTTTCTTTGGACTGAGTACAAATATGGTTCTCTTCTAGTCAATAGCTGTTTTCAAAATTTCCTAGCAAAGATGAGTGAGTACTTCCAGTGCTTCATCAGCTTGTTGAATATTTCAATTGGTATTCCATGAATTCATGGAGCTTTGTTTTTTAACCCACGCTTTCAGTGCAACCTGAACTTCTTCCTTGAGTGCTGTTGGTTTTTGTTCATATACTACTTCCTGAAATGATGGCATGTTGACTAGACTTTTTTTTTTGCTACACTGATTTTGTGTATTTTTCCATCTTCTTTTGATGTATCATTGAACATTTTGTCTCCAGAGTACCCTAGGCTTGAGTTTTTTCTTCAATTTTTTTTCTCATTTGAAGATATGCTATATGTGTTCTTCCCTTTTGGCTTTCTAACCATAGAAGTGAAAATTCTGCCCTGATGTTGTTTGTCTAAGCAAGGTTTTAATTCCATGTCTGTTGTTTATTAACTACATACCTCAAGGAAAGCTACTTAATCAAGTTAAGTTTATAATGTTTTTGAAAATTGATCTAACCATTAGATGAAATCATCCGATTTTACAATAAAGTTTTTCTGTAAGGTTTAGTACCCTTACCATCATCTTACCCATGTTTCAACTATTTCTCAGTCCAGAAACGGAAATTTTAGTTTAACTCAGAGAGTTCCCATTTTGAATCTCATTCTTTGCTGTGGTAGGAAATGATAAAAGCTGTCTGGACAGCTACTGACGGAAGAGGAAGTGGACAATGTTTGCTTTTCCTGCAGATATAGTAGTTCAAAAATAAAAAGTAAAAATGTGCCTTTCCAGGTGTGGAACATACATGGAATGGTTTAGTTCAAGAATTACCTTGGATTTTATTTTTTGGCCTCGCATATCTTTGATATTTTGAATTGAAGTGCTCCCTACATTTGAAATGTTTAGATGTTAAACTTTTTTTTTGGTCAGCTGTGCTGATTGACATGTCCAAATAGTTTCATATATCTGTGAATTTTTTCCTTTTTACTTCATTGACTCAAAAACCAAGAGAAAGTTTAGAGTAAAACCCTCTGAGATTGTTGACAAGCACAAGTAGTTTTGTTAACGGATCGATGTCAAGTATTACTTTTGAAGAAGCAGTGTTTTATGTGCTTTCAAAGCTCTAACAATAAGATAAAGCCCAAGCTGTATACTTTCCCCAGCTGTGTACTGAAAATAAACCTGGTTTTGGCTGTGAAGTGTTCCTTGACACAAAAGCCAGGTCATTTTTCATCAGAGGTGCCTGCTGGTTCAAAAGTTAGAGGCTTTACTTGAGATGGCAAAACGGTGAGATGAGGATGGGAGGGTGTGCCCCAGCAGAAGACAGTGGATTAAGAAAATCTAATAGAGTAACAATAGGTGCTGTTCTGGAAAGTAGAACATTTCTATTTCATAAAACAAATTCTGTAGCTTAGAAGAAAGGAAGCAAACTTTTTTGAAATGTCTTTAATTAAATGTAATGAGTATCATTTTGCATGAACATCATTTTGACTTTTGCTTACTTTTCACCTTGTGGCTTGCAAATGTTCCAAGATGCTTAATTACACAATGAGGGGGGGTGGAGAGGGAAGGAGACATTTCTTCAGACAGGTTTAATTTGTAATGGCAAGATCTTTAGTGCTTACTTCTTTTGTAAGCTTTGACAGTAGCCAGACACAGTGAAAATTGTTTCGAAGCCTGTTGAGTGGGAAGGATCATGGGTATTTATTGTCTGAAGTAGAGTAGGCAAAGATGTTTGAGGAATTATATATTTTCACCTAGGGCTTAGTTATCGAAGAAATAGAGCTTAAAATTGGCAGATAGTTTTAGATTACTGTTAAGTAAAATCATGGTTTTCACTTTAATGAACTGGAAAGAAACAATCTGTGTTTCCAAGCTACATATTAAGAATTTAGTTTAGTAGGTTGCATTATATACCACAACAGAGTATCACAAAAAGACTGCAATGCAATTTATCAAAGTGCACTCATTTTAAAATTAATCTGTGACACTTCCCTTTAATTTTTGCATCAACACAAAGGTTTTTACATGGGCACATATGTAGCATTTAATATGCGGTGCCCGTCTCAGTATACATCATAGTCCAGAAAGTTAAAAAAGCCCCTGATGAAGACACTGCATCTTTTGACAAACGAGGCTCCCAGTTCATTTGTGTAGATTCCTTGAGGCCTTTCTACCACCAACACTCTCTCGTTGGAATTTTTAGTTTTGATCACATAAGTATCTTACTATCTTTCATCCATGCTTTAAAACTCTTCGATTTTTCCAATCAGCAATTGGGGCACACATGTAGATTCTAGGAAGATGAATTTGCATCAAGTCTCTGAGCCAATATGGTGGTGTTTTCAGTTAGTGTCGTGCTCATTTTTCAGTTTGCAGCCGAGCACTTTAACCACCTTGCCCAGAGCTCCCCCAGCCACGCATGTACTCATTTACCAGCAATGAATTGTTGAGATCATTAAATTGTCCTTTTACTGGGCTTTTCCTAGGTGTGGGAGATTCTAGTACTTGTTTTGAGGATGTTCGTTTGCCAAAGTAAAAAGAGTCTGTATAGCTCCATGGTTTATTACGCAGTATGTCACTCCTGAATTCTGCTGCCGTGCCCTCCAGAAATTTCTTTGGTATTTGAACTTCTTTCACTCATTAGAAAGTGCTGCTATGATCAAATTCACATCGAATGTTTCTCTCAATCTTTGCTTTTGTAGCGCATTGATTTCATTGAATGTTCTCCCAGTTGCTATTTGCACAGGGTCAATTCTGCGCTAAGAGCTGATGGATGTTTGTTTTGCTTTTCTCAGACAACCAGAGAGTCAAGACAGCAGGGCCAAAGGGAATTATTGTCTGGAGGCCCCTGTAGGGGCTCAGTGGGGTGTGGAGAATACTTTTTACTTCCACATTATTAGTGCTTTCTGATGGTTTTCCTCCAGGACAGCTTCTTAAAGAGATCATCTGTTTTTTGTCTCTCCTCTTTTTGCTTTTACAGAATCAAATGTTCTGTTTGTCGTGGGGGCCTTTGTTGAGTATTGGCTAAGGCAGTCATCAGTGTAGGCATCAGATGGCACCATGGGTCTGTTTTTGCTTCACAGTGTCAGTGCAGAGAGGCACACCCAAGCCAAGGATAGGGGCTTGGTGGGTGAGTGTGTGTGTGTGTGTGTGTGTGTGTGTGCTGTAGATACAGAGCTCGATTTTGTCATAATAAAGACAGAGTCTCTCAGCTCATTTCCTAGTTATTTTTCTGGATCCACGCCTTTCATGATGTATGTGGACCTTCAATAAACAAGTGAGCAGGCATTCTTGTACTAGGCATGCATTGTCTTGTTGACTCTTTATAGTTCCTCTGCTTTTCATTAAATCTACTGGTGTTTGATGCCTACCTTGCCAGGGTGGTCTTTCCAGCTGTGCAAGGAAATTAGTTTTCTATTTGAATACACAATTCCAGGAAACTATCTATTAAGGTTATGGGCAGCAAAGAAAACATAATGTTGTTTTTTTTTTA
>PVJH01036757.1:0-18514 GCA_004026705.1 Nesogale talazaci | reverse complement strand
GATGGATTATTTCAGCCCAGAGGAAGTCCAGTGCGTCGCCCCCGCCCCCACCCCAATAATCCAGCCAACTAGTTTTTCAACTTCTAGTTCTCAGTTCCCCAGTCCCCCCAGCCTCTCCGCCCAACCTTAAGGGCAACAGGTATACAGTTACCCGACCTCAGAACGCTGGGTCGCTAGCCTGAAGTTTCCTTAATGCTGGGGGGGGGGGGGGGGGAGGCCCACTGCGGACAGGAACATCTGGAGTTTCCTTAATGCGGGAAGGAGGGGCACAGTGGGGACAGGGACATCTGGCTGGTGTCTCTGACTCTCAGGAATGCGGGTTCTCCTGGGGCTGAGGCCAGCGGAAAGGTTCCCAGGCCCTAAACACCCTAACGTCTGCTTACAGACCCGCCCCACTTAGAAACCCCAGGTGGCCTCTCAGGGCCTGGGGAAACAAAGCTTCCGCCTTTCCCAGCACAGGCTTTAACCCCTTCAGGGCTTAGCTCACCCGCGGGTCTGGGGCCCTCCCTTAGAACCCTGCCCCTCCTCCCTCGGACCAGGAGTCCTGATCCCCAACCCCTCCTCCCTCAGACCCCGGAATCCCAACCCCCAGCCCCCTCCTTTAGATCGGGAGTCTTGGTCCCTCCCTTAGCGTCGGAGTCCCCAGACCACTCACCGGCGGTTTCAGTCTAGGACGCAGACCGAGAGAGTTCCGGGGGGGGGCAGGCGGATAGAAACACCTGGAAACAGGGAGCGAATACGTCAGCGCCCCAGCAGCCAGGAATCCACCCACTCCCCCTCCCTGGGGACCGGGACGTCCTCGAGGCCCCGCCGCCGCCGGCCTGGATCCCGACCAGGGTAAGAATTTGGCCTTGAGCCCCAAGGCCTCGGGGGCGGGACCTGGGGAGCCCCGCCACGCCCCACGGGTCTGGCTGCTTGCACAAACCGCGTGGGCGGGAGTTTGGGGGGTCAGCGGCCGGGCGCGGAGTCTGCCCAGTCTTCTCTGCAGGGACCCCGACCGCGTGGCGGGCCAGGCGGGGAGGAGGGCCCAGGGCGGGGGCCGCGGGGGCAGGCAGACGGCCCAGCCCGGCGGCTCCGCGCCTTATAAGGGCGTCCTCCGCTCCGCTGGCCGCGCGGACGCCTGGAATGTGGCGGGGACCGGGAGGCGGTGCCGGGGACCCCCGCCCTGCCCGGATCCGCGGGCTCCTTTTCCGGTGCCTTAGCGCAGGAGGCTGGGAGCCCAGACTGCAGAAGGGCTGGGGCGCTAGAACTCTGGGGTCCCTAAGTGTACGTCTGGGGTCCCTACAAATCGAAGGGTGCCGGAGGCCCAGGTGGGAGAAGCGGTCCGCTAACCCGCTAAGTGGCCAGAAGATCCTGGCGACATTAAAGAACTGGCCCCCCTGGGCTTTTTAGGGGTGTGTGTGTGTGTGTGTGTGTGTGTGTTGGCAGCGGTTGTGCTTGTAACAGAGCAGATGCCAGGCCTTTCTTAAGCAGTGCAACTGGGTGAACTGAAACAGCCAACGTGCCTGGTAACAGCCCAGTGGCTAACCACTGCACCACCCACGCTCCTTCATCAAAATAAAGGAGCCCCTGCAGCATAGTGGCTACATTTTCTGCTGCTCATCCCGAGTTCAGCAGTTCGAAACCACCCGCGCCTCCGAGGAAGAAAGACGAGAATTACAGTCTTGGAAACCCACAGGGCCCCCAGGGGACTGCCACCCCTTTCTCCCTGCGAGTCACGTGTGGGTTCGGACCGAATCGCCGCACCCCATAAGGGGATTAAAGGCCCAAACCAAACTCACTTCTGTCGAACAGAGTCCGACCCAAACCAAAGGATCGAACTTGCCATCAAGTCAACTCAGGCTCACAACCAATGGGACAGGGCAGAACTAACTCTCCCCGCGGGTTTCCGAGGCTGGGTCCCTTTAGAACAGAAAGCCCTCGTTTTTCTCCACCAGCACCGCTGGTGGGTTCGAACCGCCGGCCTGTAACAGCCCAAACACACAACCCACCCCGCCACACCAGTCTAACCCACTGCGCACTGACTCTAGAGTTGGCTCTATGTGGGATTTCCTATCTAGGAATCTTTCCAGGAGCAGACAGACTCATCTTCCTCGGGGTGAGAGCTTGGCTGATTGGCGGTTACCCCTAAGCCACAGCGCCACCAGGACTCGGCGGTGGCAAGCTGAAGATGGTTAGAATGCCAAGCCCTACAGGGTGCGCCGGGGTCCAGGAGCAAGAATCCTGTGGGCAGACCCTAGCCCCACCGCGGTCGGAGTCCCTGATTGAGGAGTGCGCTGGGGTCCGGGACTCCAGGGCCGGACTGCAGCCTGGGATGAGTAGCCGCCACGGGGAAGTGGTGCGGCTAGCCACCCTGATCTCCGGAAGGTGAGCGGTTTGTCTCGCCCCAGGAGAGGTGGAAGAAGGTGGAGGTGAGGGTGGTGGGTGAGAGGTGAATTGGCTAGTGAAATCCGGGGCCCATCTTCGGTTTCGCCCCCCCACCCCCACCCCCCAGTCGTCAACCGAAGCTTGCCGCCTGAGGTCAGCGCTCTGGAACGCTCAGGCAGAAAGGAAAAGTAACCTGGCCGGGGTTGAGCTGCTCCGACCACACCCAGGGCCTACTTACTCCCCACCCCACCCCGCCGAGGCCACACCCCGACCACAGGCGGGAGGCTCTGAAGCCCGCCTAGACACGGTGACGACACCCAGGCGCGGCTCTGCGCGCCCCCCCCCGCCCCTCGGCCCCATCCCATCCATCCCAATCTCGTCCAGGGATGCTTGCTGGGCTGCGGGATGCCTCGCTGGAGGTGCAGCCCTCAGCCTTTCCCCGGAGTCCACCGCTTGCCTGCTGCCAGGAATGGGGTGGGTACCAGGGATTCTGAAACCCAGCCATATTCACAGACACCCAGGGCGCTAGCATCAGGGATGGAGGAGTCCAAGCCTCCCAGGTCCTCCTCCCCACACCCAGGGACCCCGGTTCCCAGTCCAGCTCTGGTGCTGAACCCGGGAGTAGTCGCTCCCTGGCCCCTCCTCCCTCAGACCAGAGTCTGAGCCACCTTTGCTCAGACCGAGAGTCCTGACACCCCCAAACTTCCTCTGTCCACCCCAAGTTCTCATCCCTATTCACTCAGACCCAGGAGGCCTGGCCCCCAGACCCTCCTCTCTCAGGACGCGGGAATCATGATCCCCAGCCCCTCCTCCCTCAGACCAGGACCCCTGACCCCCAGCCCCTTCTCCTTCAGACCAAGAGCCCTGACCCCCAGCCCCTTTCCCTCACACCAGGAGTCCTGACCCCTGAATCTTACCCACTCGGACCCAGGAGTCTGAAGTACGAGATCGAGGTCAGCAGCCCTCTCCTCTCTTAGGACCTAGGTCCGGGTCTAGCCAGTTTTCCAGAGATCCAGGCGTCTGACTCCCAGACCGCAGTTCCCTAGACCCCCACCCTCAGGGGTCCTCGCAGCCTCACCTCGCGGGCTGCGGCAGCGGTGGCTACACCCCGGAGAACAGGCGGTGGCAACAGCTGCGAACTAAAAGGGTCTGCAGACTGGGTGGGGTTGGCGGGTTAGGGAGTGTGTGGGCGGGGCCGGGGCGGAGCAGGAGTCCGGGTGGAGGGGCCAAGGCTGGGGACTTCCCCAGGCTGGGCTACCCGAGGAACTCCTCCTATTGGGGGCGGGGCCTAACCTGGCCCCGCCCCTTGGAACTATACCCGCCAGGAGGCTGGAAGGCTGAGGTCACCGTTGTCCCGGTGACCAAACAGGAAGACACAACAGCTGGTGAAGTGAAGGCTCCTCTGGGGGGCTGCTCTCCCCCTCCAGCCTTCCAGAAGTCTCCAGCGGAAGGGTGTTGCCATGGCAACCAGCCTGTATAGGGTTTGTTTAGTCCCAAGCGCCTCCCCCCGCCTATTCCTTCTCCCTGCCCCCTTTCTTCCTCCTCCCTAACCCGCGCCAGCCCTCCGCTGGACCAGGGGTGCTCACACCTTGAACACCTGGGTTGAAGTGGGAAGGGTGGGGGTGGGGGACCCAAAATCCTCCGTGTCATGGATTCTGTGGTTCCTGAAAGAGGAGAGGTGGAAAGAATGTTTCCCTCTGGATTTCAAGGGGTTAATCAGAGCGGGAGGCAAATTTCCTGGGTCCTGAGTGGGGTGGGGTAGGGGGAGTTGGAGGGAGTGGGCACAGACGCCTGGGTCCCACGTGGTGCCTGGGCTGGGGGTCCAGATGTCTGCCTGCAAAGCCAGGGACACAGTAAGCCCGCATCCTAGGCTCTGAGCCTTGAGAGCTATTGTTGACCTTGCATTCCTTGATCCAAGGAGAGGCTAGGGGCCCCATTCCAGTCCTAAAATCAGGGCGGGGGGTTTGGGGACTCTGGCAAGAAAGGAGGTGAACCCCTCATGGGGTGGGCTGCCAGCGCCCCAGAGCTGGGAGGGGCTACCCCCGGGTTGTGGGGGGTCCTCTCTTTAGGGGCGCCTCTGCAGTGCAGGTATGGGGCGCGAGAAGCGGAAGCAGCCTAAGGATGGGTGCTGGCCCCTGGGCTGGGCGGGGAGCCGGGATACCCGGGTCCTCCCTCCGAGGGACTCACCCGGTTCTGCAGTCGTGCCTCGGGCGCGGCCTCCGTGGCGCTGGCGCGGGGCGGGGCCTGGTGGCTGCGCTGCGCTGCGGAGGTCCGGCGACGCCCGGCTAACGGGGCGCTGTCCCCACCTTGGCCTCTGGGCGCCTTCCTGACCCGGCAGGGAGGATGCTTCGAAGCTGAACCCCAAGGTGGAAGCCGTACCAGTTTCCCACGGAAGCGGGGGGGGGGGGTCCCCGTTTCCCTGGCGACGCGTGCGCTGCGGAGATGGGAGGGGCTGTGTGCAGGGCGGAAGGGTGGGGGGTGGAAAGGAGGGAACGCGCGGGAGGTAGGTCCTGTGGCTTGACGTTTTATAACCCTGCCGAGAGGAACTTCGCGCTTGGTAGGGTCGAGGGGCGGTGACCAGGAAGGGGACCCTTCAATAAGATGGATTGGCATAGCAGCGGCAACCAGAGGCTCAAACATAAGACATTGTGAGGTTGACCCAGGACCTGACCCGCGTTTCCTTCTGGCCTTCATGGGATCGCTATGGCACCGCCACTGTGTCAACCGAAACTGACACCAACCACAAACCTGAAGGTGGGGCCTGGGAACCCGCCCAGCAGTGCCTTGGAAGGAAGGCCTGGCGATCACAGCCAAGCTAAGCCTTATAGGGCAGGTTCGTTCCGCTCTGTAACACGCGGGAAGTCACAGAGTCAGAGCAAACCGGAGCGTGGTAGGTTACGTGCTCCCGAAAAACAAAACCAGCCCCGCTTGCAAGCCTCTAAAGAGATTTAGATCAAGAAATGGCTTACACAGTTGGAGAAATATGTTAAGTCCCGTCCCAGTCAGGCTTTCTCCTGACTCCCTGGAGAGGACCATTGAGTAGGAAGCAAGATGCAGAAGCTGAGACAGCAGAGTGCACAGGCTGGTGGATGCCGAGCTTCAAAGCCCGGGGAATGAATCCACCCAATTTATCCTGCTGAAGGCTCCGGGGGTGGGCAGGAAATTGGACAGGAGGTGAGGACCCACACTCAAGAGCTGGCCCCTTCTCAAGGTGAAGGGCCAAAGTGAATTCAGCTCAACTGGGTCTCATCACACTTGATGAGCGGTTAGGCTCCACCCCTGCTATCAACCCAGGAGTGTCTAATTGACATGATCTCTAACCATCACAGAGGAGAGAGAACCACAGCAAAGGTTGAACTCAATTGGAACCCACCCAGCCGTGTCCAGGAAGGAAAACCTGGTCACCTGTGGGAAACTGAGGACGGGAAAGAGAGTGTGTTCTGACAAATTCTCTATCCTCACGATGGAGGAAGCCCGGGAGGCCAGGGTTCTAAGTGGAGGAAGGCCTTCACTTTCGTGAGTTGGAGAAGAGTCCCAGCCACATATTTATAGCTAAGATTAACCCCCACTATATTCCACCACCACCACCCCGCCCCTCATCATAGTGCTGCCTTAAAGTAACCTCTTACAAGCATATGGCTGATTGCTGTAGGGCCAGCAGCTTTAGCTGTAGTAGCAGACATGTTGCTATTGTTTCCCCTGATCGGGGTACAGTCCTGCCCCCCCAGCACTGGTGTTAGGTTACTCCAATAAACTCACTGTGGTCCTTACATCATCTCCTGTCAACTTGTGCAGGCGTGGAGTCTAGCCTGTCAATCAGGTCGCAGCTTGATGACCTCGTGTGGGGGCACCACGGAGATAAACAGCTGACTGGAGGCCAAATATACTTAGATATCTGCCTTCCCTGCTAACAAGGCACATGGAGACCCCGGTGGAACCAGAGCCCTGGAGCTGGGGTTGCCACATGGAGACCCCCTGCCAGCGCTGAGATCCTTCCATGGCCACTGCATCCACAGGGCTTTCCACCCACTGGCCTGTGATCTTCTTGCAGTCAGCGTCATGGCGTGTGTTGTGTGAGTCTGAAGAGAAATGTGTAGACGGGTATTGAACCTATGGGCTAATTGCAGACTTAAGGACTTGACTGGGCTGGGGTGTTTTCTTTTTTTCTTTCTTTTTTTTTGGGGGGGGGGCAATCACTGCTCTCTGGTGGTGGGAGTAGGAGGCCCAGCCCCACTGCTGGAATTGACCCTCCGTCCCAGTGGGCTGCAGTCCCGTACACAACCACTACGCCACCGGGGCTCAGCCCTGTTTTCTTAATATATAATTGCTCTCTTAGATAAAACACTTTCTTATACATATATGGTGTCTATGGATTTGTTTCTGTAGTCCACCCAGACTAACACACTCAGGGACCACTAGTGTTCAGATACAGCCCACTTTGTTAGGTATGTGGTTATCTGTAGTTAGATGGGCTTGCATGTCCCCAGAAACTATATAAGATGATGAGAATACTCTCTTTCTCTGTCTCTCTGTCTCTCTCCTCTCTCTGCTTGGGCCTGATTCCTGAAGTCATGGCAGAAGTGAGCACCCCAAAACTTCTGTCTGTCTTTTCATTTCTTTTTTGTTTTTGTTTTTTTTGTTTTTGTTTTTTTTGGGGGGTGGAGGGGCATCACTGCTCTCCGGGGGTAGGAGTAGGAGGCCCAGCCCCACTGCTGGAATTGAACCTCCGTCCCAGTGGGCCGCAGTCCCGTGCACAACCACTACGCCACTGGGGCTCAGCCCTCATTTCTTCGCTTCAATTATGCAACCAGCCCGAAGGACCCATCCGGATATGAGGCTGGACAGCATCTCAGACACCCGCATCCCTAAAGATCGCAAGCCAAGAGAGAGAGCTGCCCATGAAAGTGCAACACTGGATCTCTCCCAGTCCAGAACAAAGCAGCGGTTATAAAATAAAAGACTCCAGGCAATGATTAGACCAGAGGACTCGTGGAACAGGTCAACTCCAGCCTTCATGCCCCTGAGACCAGAAGAACTAGATGGTGCCTGACAACCAAGTACTCTGAACGGGAGGGATCACAGTGGGTGGTCCTGGACGATGTGGGAGAAACGTGAAGCAGAACCCAAGACTAGTCCTACTGGTCTGGCAAAGACTGTGGAGCCCCCCAAGACCAGGGACCTTAGCCCCCCGTCAAGTCTGAAACAGAACCCAAATCTGTCCCAGGCGGACTCCTTTCAGCCATACGACAGATGGGTTGAGAAGGTGAAGGGTGACATGCAGTGAGGAATGCACAGCTTGGAGACAGTCCCTGAGAACCCTTCTGCCCTATGGCACATGGGCCAGCCGGAGTCAGAATCAACTCCCCGGATGACAAGCCACCACCAGCACACCACCACCAAACCAACCCATCCGTCAGTGCCAAAGGAGAAAGGTCTGGTGTGTTAGCCCAAGCAGACTAGAGAAACAAATCCAGGGACACAAGAGAGTTTTCTATCCAAGAGTCATTGACTATTGAGAAAACAGCGCAGTCCAGCTCAAGTTCCTAAGTCCGCTATTAGCCCCTATATCCTATACGCATCCATAAATTCCTCTTCAGACTCACACAACGTATACAACGACGCCGAATGCAGGAGGATCACAGACCAGTAGGTGGAAAGTCTTGTGGCTCTTCCAGTTCCAAGGCTCTGGCTCCATCAACATAGCTCCGTATGTTGACAGGTACACACGACAGAAAAGAGAGAAAGAGAGAGAGAGAGTCAGTGTCCAGCCTCCAGGGAGAAAGACAGAAGTTCCCAGAGTCCCCCCAGAGGCCTCATGGGCTATGACCTTATTGACACACTCAACTCCACCCCTCCACTCAAGTTGACAGGAGACGATGGAAGTGCCACGGTCTGGTGATCTGTTTCCGTCAGGACTGTTGGCAGGTGAGGAACCCCTGGGGGCTGCCGACCACATTGAACACAGTGAGCTGCCGACCACAAAATCAGCAGTTTGAAACCACCAGCCTCCCCAAGGGAGAAAGAGGAGGCTTTGTAGACTCACGAGCAGCAATTGAGTATGGTTTTGTCTCTTTAAAAGAGAGACATGGTGTCTTCAGTCACATTGTCCCTGTCTTGGTTACCCCACTCAGCTGCCCGACAGGACAGGACAGAACGGCCCCTGTGAGTTTCGGGGCTGCCAGTCTTTATGGGGAGCAGACAACCCCATCTTTCTCACTCAGAGTGGCTAGTAGACTCAAACTGTGAGATTTCCTATTAGCAGCCAGCTCAACATGTAACCCACCAGCCACCTTTTTCTAAAAGTCATGACCTTGGAAACCCCCATGGGGGGGGGGGGGCAGTTTCACTCTGTGCCCTAGGGTTCTTCTGAGTCAGAATGGTTTTATCAGAAATACCACACGTGGATGGATGACCGTCACAGACACACGTGCATTCCCTCACAGCATAGGAGGCTAGAAGTGAGAACTCAGGACACCAGCTACAAGGGAAGACTTCTCTCTCTCGGCTCTGGGTGCCCCCACGAGTCTCCCCTTCCTTCCAGCATCTGTAAGCCGAGTGGCCCTTGGAAAGAATATTAGTCCGGGTGGACTAGAAAAACAAATCCAGAGACACTCATAGGTGAATAAGAAGGAGCTCTATATTAAAGAGCAATTGTATATTGGGAAACCAGCCTGGTCCAGATCAAGTCCATCAGTCAGATATTAGCTCATATAGCCAATACCAGACTGTAAATTCCTCTTCAGACTCATGCAACACGTCCATTATGCACAAGGATCACAGGCCAGTGGATGGAAAGTCTGGAGGATCCAGTGGCCATGAAAGCATCAGCACTAGCGTGGGTCTCCACATGACTTTTCCAGCTCCAGGGCACTGACTCCATCACCACAGCTCCATGTGACTTGTCAGCAGGAAGAGGAAGCAGAGTGAGTGGGTCTGGCCTCCAATGAGTTCTTTCTCTCCTTAGCGCCTCCAAAGGAGGTCATCAAGCTGCAACCTGATTGACAGGCTAGACTCCACCCCATTCAGGTTAATATCTTCAAGTTGACAGTAGATTATGCAACTGTCACAGAGCGCTACATGTGTTTGGCTTCAACCTTCCCCAGAAGCTAAGAGACTCCTAGCATGAGAACCCCAGGCCCAAAGGACACCCCTCAGTCTCAGCGCTTCTTCCTTGGTGGTACAAGGTTAAGGTGACCAGACGTCCCGCTTTTGAACAATTTGCCCCGCATCCTGCGGTGTTTTAAAATTAAATAAATATATTACAATACTATTTTTGCGTTCTCTGAACATTTTTGTTGCTCCGTCTAGACCAAATTTTTCATCAAGAGCCCTCCTCCCCCTGGTCAATGGTGGCCTGTATAAAATCTGGTCACTTTATGCGAGGTCCTTCAAATTTTTGCTTCCTCCTCCTCGTGATTGGGTGAATTCACAAAGTAGATCACCAGCATTCAATTCAAGGGTAAGACACATTTCCTTTCAGCTCACTCATTGGGATCCCCACAATGAAGCAACCCGACCCCCTTTCCTCCCCGTGTCTAGTCCTCCTTTTTTGATTCTTCTGACTTCTGTCCTTTGACCCTCAGCCAAACCAAGCTCACTGCCACAGCAGAATCCACTCCAATTTAGAGTGACCCGAGATTGGCTGTAAACCTTTCCTGGAGTAGCTGGTGGCTTTAAACCTCCCTCCAAATGTGCAGTTGATCCAACAAGGGTCCCCAGAAAAAACCCCTGGGAAAGCCCCCTCAGTCACAGGAGGGTCACTGTGAGCTGAAAGGGATCAGAGGACCATGGACTTGGTGCAGGTGCAAGTGGCAATTAGCCCCCACCTGCTCCATTGATACCCCACGCCCCTTATCCCTGACTTCTTTCCAGGTGGACACAGTCTCCTCCCAGAAGTGCCTCGTCTGTTCTGATAGGTGTGCCAACTCTGAAAACCTACTCTGTGCCCACTCATCGCCAACTGTAAATGGTGACTAAAGTAGACCCCCGTATAGATCCATTTTTGTACTACTCTGGCGCCCTGGTGACCCTCCCTGGGAAGCCATGCACTTTAAACTCAAGACGATGCGTTTAAGCCCACGAGGGTCTCTCAGGGAGAAAGAGGGGGCTGTACAGAATTAAGTCTCGAAAACCCCAGGGCATGACTGCAATCTTTACAGTCTTCGTGGGAGGAGCCCTGTGGCGTAGTGGTTACCTGGGGCTGCTAACCAAAAGGCCCGTCGTTTGACCCCCCCTGGTGGCTTTGAGGGAGGAAGATGGGGTTTTCGATTCGCCTAAAGAGTTACAATGTCAGAAACCCCGAAGGGGCACTTCGATCCTATCCCATAGGGTCACCATGAACTTGATGGCAGGTCAGCTTGATCGCAGCTGAGTTTTTGTTTTGTTTTGTTTGTAAGTCTTTATGGGAGCAGAAAGCCTCATTCTTCTCACCCAGAAGAGCGGGTGGATTCAAACTGCTGACCTTTCCAACGCACAGGCCGCCCGAGCTGCCTTCTCTAAAGGTTTCAGCTACGGGAATGCCGCCGGGCAATTTTGCTCTGTCTCCCAGGGTGTCTATGAGTCACACAGCAGTAAGCCTGGTTTGAGGCTTGGGTGAAAGCCTTCCCCTTTAAGCTGTCACCTGCCCGGTGCCTCAAAATCCTGAGGGGGCAAGAACCGGAAACAGATATTTTGTATGATGAGTCAGCAGGTGTGAGTTGGACTTGTGATGGCCTGGGTTCCCGGATAGAGGGGCAGGGGTATGCCATGGCAGGTCAGTTAGGGAGGGTGTGGCTCTCTCAGATAAGGCTGCATCCGGAGCCCTGGTTGACTGGTGGTTTAAGCGCTCATCAGGTCTAACAGAGGGGTTTTGCAACTCCCTGGGGAAAGATGAGGCTACCTCTTCCCTAAAGATTAAGTCTCAGAAAGCTTAGGGGGCAGTTACCGTCACCAAAAGGCTGCCCGGCAACACAGAGATTGGCAATCTCTCAGAAACCCTTGGAGAGCTTCCCTGTGGATCAGAATTGACTCGATGGCCGTGGGCTTGGGCTGGGAGCTAGTGTCTCTGAAGCCGAGCTTTGTTTCGGTGGGATGGACTCAGAGCGGCCCTGGTCAAAAACTCAAACCCCCTGGCTGCCCAGTCCGTCTTCACAGGGACAGATAGATCGCCAGGCCTCTCTTCCTGTCGCCCAGAGTGTGGGGAAGGGCATTGGTTCGAACCTGTGACGACTGCAGATGACAGGACAGAATGGCTCCTCAGGAGGCTGTGATCTTTATGGGATGGGGGCGCTGGTGGTGCAGTTAGTTAAGCACTGGGCAGCCTGGGACTCCGTCCGCGTCTGTAAAGACAACAGCCTCAGACAGACGGTGTGAGATATGAAATAACAACAATAATAACATATCACCGATCAAGTGTTCATGAAGGAGGGGGGGGAAAGAGGAGCTGATACCCAGGACTCAAGTAGAAAGAAAATGCTTTGGAAATGATGATGGCAACCTCTGTCCCAGTGTGCTTAATACAATTGAACGATGGATTGTTCTAAGAGCCGCCCACCCCACCCCCCGCCCCATAAAATGATTCATAAAATCACAAAAACAAAAGCTTTGGAAGCCCAATGAAGCGGCTCTGCTCAGTCCCCAGGGTCCATGGGTTTGGGAACTTGGGTGGAGCAGCAAGGAAGCATGCAGTTGATCCCCAAGAGGTCTGTGGTTCGAGCCCAGCAGACACTCTTTCAGAGAAAGATGAGGTTGTCTGCGTTGGTAAAGATGAGAGCTTTGGGGGCTGAGCCCCGGTGGCGTCGTGGTTGTGCGCGGGACTGCGGCCCACTGGGACGGAGGTTCAATTCCAGCCGTGGGGCTGGGCCTCCTACTCCCACCACCGGAGAGCAGTGATGCCCGCCCCCCCGCAAAAAAAAAAAAGATGAGAGCTTTGGGAACCCGGGCGGGAGTGGGGTGACACCCTCCCCAGACAGTACGTGTTGGGATGAACCTGATGGATGGCAGGCTGTTCAAAGAAGAAACTCTGTTTTTCAGTTTGCAATGATGTCCGCTATGACATGGACTTCTGAGGAACTCTGGGGGTCCTTTGAGTGAAGGCCCGAGAGCCGTGTTTGCAGCACACTAACCCACCAGCCTCACTCCGATACCGCAGCTGCTCTGCGGAAGAAAGAGAAGGTGCCCGGAATCTTGGGGCCCGTCTGTCTGCTCAGGCCCCCAGAGTCCCCATGAGTCAGAATCAACTTGGTGGGGATGCGTCTGACAGCCTCGGTGGTGGGACGCAGTAACCCAGCATTCGGTTGCTACCCAAAAGGTCGGTGGTTCAAACCCACCAGCCCCCTCTGGGGAGAGGGAGGAGGCTGTCCGTTCCCACCGAGAATGATGACAGCATCAGAAGCCCTGACTCTGTGCGGGCATTTCTGCTCCATCGGAGAGGGGCACGATGAGTTGGCATGGGCCTGACAGCAGTGGGTTTAAAAGAGAAGAATCTATTTGCTAGTCTAAGTGACATCTACCACCCACCCCACCGGAAACAGATGAGGCAGAGATATACAGAGTGCAGAAGTGCCGAGAGATGTCAATGCCAGCTAACATCTCCAGAGGAACCATGGAGAGGCCGTTTCAGCCATCACATCAGGGGTGCGTTCATGAAATGCTCGATCAAATACAGCAGGGTAGTTCTCTTTTTTTTTCTTTTAAGCTTCTCTGGGGGGGAAACTCCTAGTGCTTTTATTAATATTGGTGGCAAAAGCAGGGTAATCTTTTTTTTAAAAAATCATTGTATTGGGGGCTCCTACAACTCTTATCACAATCTATACATCCATCTATGATTTCATTCCGCTGTCCCCTGTAGGGTCACTGTGGGTTCATGTGGCCTCTTCGGAGCAGTGGGTTTGGTTTGTGGTTTGGAGGGTGGCACTTCACCCCAGGAGGCGTGGTACCCAAACCTGATGCTGTCCCAGGAGCTTCCACAGGGCGGACCTCTGTTCTGGAGGTGACTGAGTGCCTGGACCTGCTGACTTCCATCTTCGCCCAGGCCCTGGATCAGAAGCAATATTGTGTGCCTTCCCAGGGCAATGAATAAGGCCATTCAACGCGGCCGGGGGTAAGGACGTGAGGTCAAGGAAAAGTAAACACAGGCCAAGTTATTTACCCGGAGGAGGGAACTGTGTTGCTCAATCCAGGGTGGACGGTGTCCAATGTCATGTAACCAAGTATCTGGCTGGGGTCCCGTGTCTGGAGGCGGGGCCAGACGGGGAGAGGGCACAGAGGTGCTTGCCCCTGTGGCGGGGAAATTAACAAATGTCATTCGTGAAGATTCCCCCCTAACAGCTACGCTGCCTTCAGGTGAGCGCAGGCTTGATTCTTTCTCCCTGGGAAGGCAGACATACCTGGATTATCTCCTTCCACTGTGGCGCCCATCCCCCCTCATGTCTTCCCCAAGGCTGGTGTTAGGTTTCCTCACCTGTGAGCTCAGGGACTTAACTGATTCCCACCCACCTTGTGAGGTCTGTAACTCCTGAATATGCAGGACTCCTGGCTACCTATCAAAGCCCCCAGATAATACAGACCCTCTCCTCCTCTGGTCCTCGTCCCTCTCCTCCAGTCCCCTCTCCTCTTGACTTCTGTCTTCCTCTCCGTCCCCTCCTCCCCTCCCCACTTTCCAAATTCCCACCTGGACCACCAAGAAGGGCTGAAGTGTCTTCCATGAAATGTGTCTGACAACTGAATCTTACTCTTTCTTTGTTTTGTTTTGTTTGGGGCATCACTGCCCTCTTGTGGGAGTGGGAGGCCCAGCCTTGCTCCTGGAGAGCTGCTGCTGGATTTGAACCGCCAAGCCACTGGGCTACAGTCCCGCACTCAACCACTGCGCCACCAGGGCTCAGACTAATCTTACTCTTTCTTCCATCTCTTTATTCTCTACGACTTTACTATCATCTTTATCCAGTATAGCTGTACAACGGCGCCTACCAGCCCAGGATGATTTGTTAGGGGTGGCTTCGCTGACACCCCTGCCTTCTCTGAGGATGTGATCATTAGGTTGTGGGCCAACTTGGCCAGGCCAGGATTCTCAGCAGTTTGGCCGCTGAAGCCTCCCCCAGAATGTGACCCAATGTCATGCAATCAACTCCCTGATGGGATCTGCTGCTCACAGCCCAGAGGTTGGGGGAAGGTTGAGGTGGAGTGCAAGCCCCTTGCTCCTGTCCCAGCGCCATGGATGCTTCCCAGCATGTGGTGGGGAGTCGGGGGGTGTCACTGTGAGCCGGAAAAGACTCGCTAACAGCAACCTGGCACTAATGAAGGAGCCCCGGTGGCACAGGGTCAGGCTGCGAGCTGCAAGTTCTGTAGTTCAAACCCACGAGCCACTCCCAGATAGAAAGAGCAGACTTTCTGCTCCTGCCAAATTTACAGTCTCTGAAACCCCCCAGGGCAGGTCCACCCTGTTCTTTGTGGTGTCAATGAGTCTAATAGACACGGCAGCAGTGAATTTGGTTCTCAGGGTTTTGTTTTTATTGTTGTTTAATTGTAACATGGACATCACGCTTGGTACAACAGAGGGTCAATGTAAAAGAGGGAGGGAGGGCCCCAGGAGGTGGATGGACCCGTGGCTGCAACCAGGGGCAGAAACATGACCCTGATTGTGGGGATCACGCCGGAGCGAGCAGTGTGTCCTTCTAGTACATGTCTGTCACTGTGAGCTGGAAACTTGGCATGCTGAGAGAGAACGACAGAGCCGCCTGCTTCCATAAAGGACTGCAGTCTTGGAAAATCAACCGGGGCAAGTTTGCTCCATCCTACAGGGTTGCTATGGATCAGAACCACCCCGAGGGAAGCGAGTTTAGTAGGATCAACGGTTGGAGGCCATCCTGCTGCTCCACGTGAGAAAGATGAGACGTCCTACTCCTGTGCGGAAGTGTAGCCTCATGTGACTGTCATCTGATCTGGTGTCAATTTCAGGATTGGGAGTGGGTGGGGAGTGGAGTCTAGGAGGGGTGGAGTCTAGCCTGTCAATCTGGAGATGGCCAATGAGACCTCTGTGTGGGCATGGCCTTCTCCTCTGAGAATTCTGGGAAATCTCACGATATTTCCCCCTCGGAAGTTGAGAGACTCACGACTCAGGCCCTCGCAGACACTCGAATGACAAGACACAAGGCTGATTCCCTGTGAGACACCCGAGAGGTCAAGCCACGTGGGTTTACTCTGATGGAACCAGATCTCAGAAGCCAGAAAAGTCTCGTAGAGACTCCTGCCAGCGCTGAGATGCTTGAGAAGCCACAGAGAGGCCCCTGCCAGCGCCGAGATGCTTCTACCGCCACTGGATACACAAGATGCTGCACCCACTGGTCTGTGATTGTCCTGGTGTCATTGCATGTGCTTTGTGATCTGAAGAGGACTTATGGATTGGTATTGGACATGTGGGCTAATATTGGACTTATGGACTTGATCTAGACTGGGTCGGAGTGTTTTTTCCATGTTCCATCCCTCTTGTCTATAAACCTCTCCCTTATATACACATTTGTGCTTATGAATCTGTCTCTCTGGTCTACCTGGACTCACACACCTCGGAAACCCAGGGGAGCAGTTCTTCTCTGTCCTACAGAGTCATTATGAGTTGAAATCAACTGGCTGGCATGGAAGTTTGGGGCTTCGAACGAGATGAAGACCAGCGCATGACGGAGCACACACGTTGGCAGCCATCCACTGCTGGCCGGGAAGCCACCATCGAATGTATTTTGTTTGGAACAGATCTGTGTATCTATGACCTGGGTTCCTGCTAGAAATACTTTTTCACTGACCCTCATAGCTGAAGGGGCACAATCCAGTATGTTCATTCCCACCTCCGACACACACACACACACACACACACACACACACCAGATCCCTGTGCAAAAGAAATTGTTCTAAACCTTTGATCCAATGTAAAACGCTGGGATTAAATCCAGACGTTTGCTGCTTCCAGCAGCATGATTAGATCAGATTTTGCACAGATGCCTGTCCTGGGTTCTTTATCTGATTAGAAAGCTGTAATTAAATAAGGAAATGTTTTCTCTGCAGTCCAACCACAATATGGGTGTGCACCTCAGGTCAAACAGGTTGACACGAATACTTTGAAATGCCCACATTTCTTCCAAAGAGGCCCGGAAAAGCAAAATACTACTAGAATAAGATCAAAGTAGGAGGCCTCCCACTATCAGATCTTAGCACCTCCTACAAAGCCGCCTTCATCAAAACAGGCTGACACTGTGCAGTGACAGAGCCACAGAACCGCAGAACAGAACTGAGAGCCCAGAAGCACCCGAGGACAGCCAGCCTCTGACAAAAGGCCAGCATGCATTAAAAGGGGAAGGGACCGTCTCCTTCACAAATGATGCTTGTAAAGGGTGAGCATCCATGTGCAGAGAAATAAAACAGGATCCTCATTCCACACCACATACCAACGATAGCTCATGCCTTATACAAAAGTGGACCCAAGGCCGAAATGTAAAACTGCAATGATCTTCTGAAGGGGGGCGGGGAGTAGATAAACTTTGATGCCCTGCTTTATGACTTACATAGACCATCAAACAAAACTCAGAATGCACAAACAGCCAAGGAGTCATCAGACAAATGGGACCTTCTAAATAGTAGGTACTTATGCTCTGCTGGTTCTGCTGGGTAAGCCCCGAACTGGTCTTTTCAAGGTTGCTGGTTTCAACCCATCACCTGAATTGAAGGAGAAAGATGAGGCAGTCTGCTCCAGGAAAGATTCGCAGCTGTCTTGACGACCTCATACAGGTGTCCGTGAGTCAGCGTTTGCTAGGTGGCAGCAATATTTGGGAGGGTGGGGGGGGAGGTGGTCTATACCCATCAAAAGACTTTTCCAACAAAGAAACCAAATCACAGAGAGAGGAGGGCTGGGGGTGGGGATGAGTGGCAATGAATATCTGACAAGGGACTAAAGTTTATAGGACACGCCAACACCTTAACGACAGGAAGGTCAACAACCTAATTAAAAAATGGGCAGGGAAGGCTATCAAAAGATACGGTGTCTGAGGTCTTAAAGGCGTGAAGATAAACAAGCGGTCATCTAGCTCAGAAGCAAGAAACCCACATAGCCTGTGTGATCATGAGGTATCGATGGGATCAGGTATCAGGTATCAAAGACCCAAAACAAAAAATCATATCAACATGAATTAGGGGGAGCAAGGAGTGGAGACCCAAAGCCCCTCTGTGGACAATTGGACATCCCCTTACAGAAGGGTCATATGGAAGAGATGGACTAGTCAGGATGCAGTAAAGGACAGGCAAAACATTCACCTTTCCTCTAGTTCTTTAATGCTTCCCCCACCCCACTATCATGACCCCAGTTCTACTTTACAAATATGGCTAGACCACGGGATGTCCACTGGTATGGATAGCAGCTGGAAACATGGGGAATTCAGGATAGATAAATTGCTCAGGACCAATAATGAGAGTAGCAATACCAGGAGAATAAGGGAAAGGTGGGGGGAGAAAGGTGGACGCGATCACCATGATCTACATATAGCCCCCTCCCAGGGGGGTGGACAACAGAAAAGTGGGTGAAGAGAAACATTGGTGAGTTATACAACATGGAAAAAATTATAAAGGGTGTGGGGGGAGGGGGTAAGTGAACTGATACCAAGGGTTGAAGTACAAAGAAAATGTTTTGAAAATGATGATGGCAACCAATGTACAAATGTGATTGATTGGATGGATGGATGGATTGTGATGAGTTGTATGAGCCCCAATAAAACAATTTTTAAAAAGGGGGCAGAGGACCAAACAGACACATCACCCAAGAAACCATTCCGTTGGCCAACAGACACATGAAGAAGTGTTCATCTTCAGTAGCCCTTCCAAACCATGCCCTCCGCCCTTGAGTCAAGGTCAACTCACAGTAGAACTCTACTCCCTAGGGTTTCTGAGACTGAATTTTGACAGGATCAGACATCACCTTCCTCCCTCACAGCCACTTAGTGGGTCTGTGTGCATCATGAAGATCCAGCTGCTATAGCTGAGGGAGACCCACCAGGCTGTGTGAGGAGCAGGTGGACATGGTGTGACCATAGGACCAGGGAGTCACCACCACAGCCCCATGAGGGAAGGAAATGAGGTAAGGATCTGACATGAGCACCCACCAGCTCCAGCAGAGCGGAACTGATAGAGTAAA
>PVJH01036756.1:0-18506 GCA_004026705.1 Nesogale talazaci | reverse complement strand
GTGAAGCATTCTCCCTTGACCTGTGTGTGCAGAAGCCAGATGAATGTAGGTCTCCAGGAAACAGGCTCTTGACATGCCCCCTCTCCAAGTTGATAAGCACCTGCCTACAGAGGTCTGGTTTCTTGGTCACTAGTCAGAGTACGCTGACCTGTAAAAGCACCTGTTCGATTCTGGGATGATTTGCCGAGGTCTTGCTTCTTAATACCGGATGAATTCATTCGGCAGAACATGGCAGGGATCCCACCTTCAGGAGAACACCTGAAGGAGGACCAGGGGCCTGTCCTTGGTATTGATCCATTTGCTTGGGGGAGGAGGGAGGAGTATAGTTGAGGTGTTAGCAGTTCCTAGTGGCTGAGTTCACGTGCCCGTGTCTGATGCAACGTATCTGATGGCCTGTGTGCACTCCCAGGTTGATCTCCACCTGGGTCTAGGTGAGCTGGGTGTGAGCATGCTCATTTTAGATCATTCCCCATAGGTGTCTAATGTGTGCCTGAGCTCTTTGTAACCCCTTTATGGTGGCATGGCCAGCTCATTTTTCTTTATGCAGGCATTCGGTGCAAGCAACCCCCTCTATCCTTAATCTTGCTAACCTTTCACAGCCACTGCCTACGCTTCACTGTTCTTTTTTTTCCCCCTTTGAGATTCTTTTATTTTGATAACACATTTCTTCTTGTGCTTTACTATGAATTACCTTTTTTAATTAAAAATCATTTTATAGGGGCTCGTACATTGTTTTTCCAATACACAAATAAGCACACTGTGCCAAGCATCTTCACACGTCCGCTGCCATCATCATTCTCCAAACATCCGCCCTTTCCCTTGAGCCCTTGGTATCGGCTTTTCCAACCCCTCCCCTCTTCCCCTGCTCTCCTTCCTCCATCAGTCCTCAATACTTTATAAGTTATTATTGTTCTGTCGTATCTTACCCTGTCCGACACCTCCCTCAGCCCACTCTCCGGATGCCCGTCCTCCAGACAGGAGGTCATGTGTAGATCCTTGCAGTTGGTTCCGTCTCTCTACCCCACCTTCTCTCCACCCATCCAGCAGCTCCAATCTAACCATTGGCCCGAAGAGGCTCATCCATGCTGGTTTACCCATATCTCCAGCTCCCCTCTCCACTAGTGTACCTTCTCCAGTCCAATTGCATTTGCAAGATAGAGTTGGGACCATGATGGTTGGGGGGAAGGAAGACCTCAGGAACTAGAGGAAACTTGTATGCATCATCACTGCCCAGCTGCCCCTTGACTGGTCTGTCTCATCCCCGTGACTCCCCTGTAAAGGGGTGACCAATTGCCCACCAGTGAGCCTTAGGTTCCCACCCTGTTCTCTCCCTCATTGGTAATGATGTGATTATTGTTCTTTGATGCTCCATGCCTGCTCCTTTCGGCCCCTCTTGATCACGCATGCTGGTGTGCTTCTTCCATGTGGACTTTGCATTCCATGCTGAATGACGACTCACTATTCTTAAAGAGAGATTTAAATGTGTCCACAGGTGCGAAACTGGGGGAGGGCCTCCAGGGACTGAGAGGTTGAGGGAGAAGGGGCAAGAGGACTGGGCCAGAGAGAACACAGGCACAAGAGAGCATGAAGAGGCAAGCGAGGCTGTGGCCCCAAGCAGGCCGGGGTGGGTGCGTGTGCGCCCACGCTGGGGAGGGAGATGCCACCCTCCAACCTGCCACTGACCAGGAGCAGGGTAAAAAAGAGGAAGCCCCAGAGCGTGCTTTCCACTGTTATCCTGGGGGAACTGTGGTCCAAGAGATCGGTTGAGCCCGTTGGCGGTGTTAAGCCTACTTGGGTGAAGTGATGGGCCTGGGCCTAGTTTGGACCACCCAGGTGTACCTCTCACCTGGCTGGGGACTTGAATTTGAGCATGCTCAGTTAGGGTCTACATAGGTGTCTAAGGATCGCCTGAGTTCTTCCCAACCTCGCAGGCCTGGGAGGGACAACCCCCTTGACCCCGACCTAGCTACCTAACAGATCCACCCATCCTGACTTCTCTCTACAGAAAAATATACAAAACAGAAGCGAAGAACAAAACAGGATCCAACAACAGTGACCAAATAAAACAGAGGAAAACTTCCATTGGAAAGGAAGCAGGGAAATGTTTGAAAAACAGAATAAATTGAAAATCCGATCAAAAAGGAGATCTAGTAACAAGGTGTTGCATTTCTGCCTGACTACATTTGCTAAAGCCTCTTTACAGTGCATGCTCTTTGCCTGTTATTTTGTTTGTTTGTTTTTGTTTTTGGAGGGCATCACTGCTCTCCAGTGGTGGGAGTAGGAGGCCCAACCCCACTACTGGAATTGAACCTCCGTCCCAGTGCACCGCAGTCCCGCGCACAACCACTACGCCACCGGGGCTCAGCCTCTTTGCCTGTTATTAAAGCTATTCCCATTCCTACACTATGGTCAGTGGGGATTCACCAGGTACTCACCCACACAGGACCCACAAATGGATTTGGGCTTCCACTATCATCCATAAAGTGCTCTGAGCACTGCTTAAGCCATTGAGATTTGCCCAAGTTTATTTGTGCTTGTTGTTGTTTTCAACAGTCTTATTGGCATATACGTTATGTATCATACGATTCAATTCAGTCACATCGAGAAGAGCTGTGCGATTAGCACCACAATCGGTTTTGGAATGTATTTTTATTCTTGTACTCATTGTTATTAACTCCCCGTGTTCCCCAACAACCCCTGCCATGCCACCAAGGAACCATTAATCTGTCTTTGTAGATTTCCCTATTCTGGATTTCATGTATAGGAAAACCTTTAAAAAAAACATACAAACACTAACAATAATAATAAAGTAAAACACATAAAAATCTCAAAAGCAAAGAAAGCAGAAAATATTAAAAACTGGAACACATTTAAATGCCTCATAAGGAGCAGCAAATGTTAGGGTGCTAAATTATAGCCTAATTGCACCTGCCACAATCTAGTCTCTAATGCATTCTGCATTGATAACAAGGCCATGCCTGGTCTAAAGTCAGAAGGGATTTAGATGGGCCCAGCTTGAGGATCTTCTGCACGTCATCAAGCTTTCCTCCCTTGCCAAACATGTTTCTACCAATATGAATTACTGAGACTGAAAGTCTAGATGAGAAACCAGAAACAGCAAACACTTCCAAATATATGTGTATGCAAATTGTACCTTGCTTCCTTTTTCTTCCACTAATCACAGCTCAAAACCTCAGGCATCCTACATAAAATTAGCATAACCATGTTCAAAAATATGGAGAAAAGAAAGCAGACCAGAGAGGAATTCAGAACCCAAGAAACAATAAATCAGTGAGTATCTCGGGGGGCGGGGGCATGTTGGTTAAATTTTCTCTCACATATCACTGGCTGGGAGCTGGTGAAGCCAGCAACCCAGAAGCATCAATAGGGACAGAGAACTTCAACATAAACCTACTCTTTCTGGCCAGAGGACTGGGGAAGGAGCAGCCTACTAAGACAGAATCTTTTAGACAAGAACCTCTTGGCTGCAGCCAAACAACACAGAAAAAAAAAACCTGTCCCCATGAATACCACTTATGGCTGGGTACCGCACACAGACTGCTCCCATTGTGAAAGAACAAGGAATGCCACTTCTCTGACACTTCAGAGAAGGTCAAAGAGGGATCTGGGACTTTCATTCCCACAGGCCATGGCTCCTCCCCCTCCCCTGTCATGTCAGTAGAGGCCACGTGATGAATGGGGACAGTAGCCTCCACTACCCAGGAGTCATGAGGAGTCCCCCTCCCACTCATGTGGAGGACAAATGAAGAACTCTCCCATCTGGCCTCACCAGATGGTGGTCTGAGAAGAGTGATGCTTGGCTTCCCCTTTTGAAGTAGCACCTGAGGAAGCCAATCAAAACAGAAGCATCCAGAGTCTCATAACAAAATGCTCCCAAATGTCCAGGTTTCTATTAAAACAGCACTCACCATGCCAAGAGCCAAGAAGATGTCTAACTGAGGAATAAAAGATACTGGATGCCAACATCGGATGACAGAAGTAGTAGAATTATCTGAAAAGGCTGTAGGTGGTTTTTTAAATGTCTCATGAGCAACGATGAACGCACTTGAAACAAATGCAACAACAGAAAGCCTTAGAAAAGAACTGGATGATGAAAAGGCAAACCATAAAGAAATTCTAGAACTGAAAAATATAGTAAGTAAAAAAAAAATAGCAATAGGCAGATTCAATCATAGAGTGGAAGAGACTGGGAGAAGGGCAGGAAATCAATGAACTGGAAGATAGAACAATCGAAATTATTCAATCTGAACAAAGGGAGAATAAGCCCCCCCAAAAAAATGCCAACAGGCCTTCTGGGGACCCAGGTCCACTTGGTGGTGATTCTTCTCTTGAGTTTCATCCCACATGAAGTGACCCTGGAGGAGTCTGCTTCTGAAGGAAGGGGTTTTCGCTCCTATAGTGCGAGATCTCTTGGAACTAGAAATAGGCTTGACACATAGTCGTTAGTAAAAAACTCTTCGTGGCTTTAGCTCAGCTTGTTAATAATGAGAATAAGGGGCCTCATGGGGATGGGATCATGCAAATAAGGCATAGGAAAACCCTGAGTCATTACAATGACTTGGTCAGTCATTACAAAGGGCTTGGTCAGTCTTGCCATCCTGGTGGCTTTCAGTAAGCCAGTCCAGAGCTGGATGGTGGAGATCTCACTACTACTAAGGAAAAAGCAGGGGAGATCAGAGTGCATCTTTTGGGCCCAGGGTCCCTGAGCTGAGAACCACCTAGACTCAAGAGACAGAGAGAAATCTGTAATTCTGGAGATCACATGAGATGGTGAGAAAACAGACGGAGCAGAACCCAGAGACCCACACCTGGTCCACAGAGAAAGGGCTGAGGCACACCTTCAGGAAGGCACATTGCTGACAGAACGAACCTAAGGAACTTTGTAACACTTTCCAGAGTCAGGCAAAGGCCAGCTTGACCCAAGAGGTCTAAAGGTCCAAGGGACAATGGGCTGAGAGCCAAGGAGAAGTCAGTTTATGAGCACGACTGAAAAAAGACTGGGCTGACCAAAGAACTCTATCCTGATCTGGAGTCATAGCCTGCTATTTCCCAAAGAAACACCATAATCATAAGAAGGAGAGTTGGGGGATGGGGGTGGGGGAGGAACAAGGTGTGGAAGAAAAGATATCGAGAGACCTCAAGCTCAGAAGATAGGCTGAGATCCGGACTGCAGTGAGTTTTTCTTACCTGTGATCCTTCTGGCCTTGGATTGAAAATTCTGCCAGGAATAATTATCCTGTGATTGGTCTATTTGGGGCAACTGAAAATATGAAGGCCTGTGTCAGGCACACCTTAGTCCTCGTAGTGACACCCTTGTTCTATTAGATAGCCAGCTTAGGGACTGGGGGGTTGTCCTTTCCTTGCCTGCAAAGGCCCACATGGAGGAGGTTGGAAAGAAACCAGACAGCCTTTGGACACCTACGGGAAGACCCCAACCTGACGGTGCTCAGGCTAGGACCTCTTAGCACAAGAGAAACTTAAAACCCATCCTCCACCTTAGGTATATCTCACAGGGGGATCTAACTCAGCCAATGAGGTCAAACAATACCTTCAACCACACCTTTCCAGCCAGACATGTTGCAAGCTAGCTGCGGGAAAACCAGTTTCTCTCTTTTACCCTGCTCCTTGTGGGCAGCAGGGCTGCGTGGAGAGGGAAGGTCTCTATCTCCTGCACATGTGCCCACTGCAGGCCTGCATGGGGGCCACAGGCTCATGGCCCACATGCTCTTAACCTTTAGGGTTCTTGGGTTTCTGGCTTCCTGGCATCCCCACCCCACCTCCAGTCCTGCACATGGGAGTGCTCTTCACACGTGGTTGTTCGTGCCCAGTTGTGAACCCCAACACGGCTTCTGTGCAGCTTGGCACACTTTCCAGAAATAGCGTGTCCCCTTTGAGGTTGCAAAACCTGCAGCTTGTCTTGCCCTTCATCAAAACTCACTTGGGTTACAAAACAGGCTTCGACGTGAAATCTTTCAGCATGCAAAGCAAAGAACAGAGCTCGAACCCACTCCAGAAACCGAACAGTTTTGGCGAGATTATCTCGTTTGGTTTCTGGACTGCTGCTACCACAAGCATTGATTGTGAATCCAAACAAGATGAAATCCTCGACAGCCTCAACCTTTTCTGTGTTGGTCGTGAATTTACCTATGGGTCCACCTGTGAGGAGTTGGGCTTCGTTTCACTTGTTAACGTGGAGTTGCAATCCTTATTTGTAGCTGCAGCCTCTGATCTTCCTTTGCAAGGGCTCAGAGTCAAGGTCGGGTCAACTGCATGTCACAGGTTGTTAAGAAGCCTTCCTCCGATCCTGATGCCACACTCCTCTTCTTCATGTGGCTCAGCTCCTCAGATGATTCACTCAGCGTGCAGGATGAATCAGTCTGGAGAGAGGAGACAACGCTGACACACCAGTTTCCTGACTTCCCAACCATGCAGTTTGGCCTGTTCAGTGATGGCCTCTCATCCGTGGACATGTTCTGCAGGAGCCCAATAAAGCACTCTGAAATCCCCCTTCTTCTCACAGTTCATAGTTTGTGATGGTCAACACAGTTGGATACCTCTATCAAGCATATTTTTGTACATATATTGCCATATTCATTTCCAAATATTTTCCACTTGAGCCCTTGGTATAAGCTCCTCTTTCCCCTTCCCTTCCCGCCCCCCCCCCTTTTTTAAGGATCATTTTATTGGGGGGCTCATACAATTCCCATCACGATCCATACATACATCAATTGTATGCAAGTCACATTTGCAGACTTGTTGCCGTCATCACTCTCAAAACATCCCCCTCCACCTAGGCCCCCACTACCAGCTCCCCATATTTAAGGGTATAAAGCATATTTTAGGGCATACTTAAGGGCATAAAAAGTGAACATGAGGGCTGAACCCCAGTGGCGTAGTGGGTGTGCACGGGACTGCGGCCCAATGGGTTGGAGGTTCAAATCCAGCAGCAAGGCTGGGCCTCCTACTCCCACTACCAGAGGGCAGTGGTGCCCCAAAAACAAACAAACAAAACAAAACAAAAGTGAACATGAAGAAAAGTAAATTTCTTAAAACTGCGAGGTGGCAGAGAGGGAGGCAGGAACATTAGAAGCCAATATTTTGTTCTTCATAGAAGAGTCCTGGTGGTGTGGTGGGTGCCATGTTGTGCTGCTAATCAAAAGGGCAGCAGTTCAAAACCACCAGTTGCTCCTCGGGAGAAAGATGAGGTGTTCTACTCCCATAAAGATTGACAGTCTTGAAAACCCACAGGACGGTTTTACTCTACCCTATAGGGCTGTGAGAGCTGGAATTGAAGCAATGGCATTGCATTTGGTTTGTGTTTCATAGGCAAGAATCAAAAGGTATTGCCTAAAGAAAAGGTGACTATCAATATTAAATACAACCACTAAGATAGACATAAACTTTCCAACTTGACAATTCACAAAGTGAAAAGACACACACACACACACACACACACACACGTGAATCCAAAAGTAACTGTTACAGGATTCCAGTTCATACACTCATTGGTTATAGCTTCCAAGCAAAATGTGTTTACATATGCTTCTGCCATCAGTGCATAGCTCCAGTTCTTTCAGTAATGCAATTGTCTCATTTCCTTAGAAAGCCTGCAAAATAATTACATCCAATTTTTTTTAAGTGACTACCAAGGGGAGCTGCTGAGCCAGTTAAAAGAGAGATCTGCTGAGAAGGTAACGGTGAGGGGTTTTTCCCTTGCTCTTTGCTTGTTTGTGGCATTCCAAAGGAGTATTCTGCCCCTTCTTTTTGTTCCCAAAAAGCAAAGAGTAATTCAAAGGAACACATGTTTGAGTCCTTGGGGGGAATACCCAGACTGCTGTTTGACAGAAGGTACTCTGAAGAATGCAGAATCCTCAGGCAAGGGGTAGAGGGCAGAAAGCCTCACCTGGAGAACCTAGGGAGAGGATATCCTAAGAAAAAGTAGCTTCACACATTGACAGTTTTGTCTCATAAGAGTTCCTATGATTTTGTAGCTATACTCTTTTGATTTACTCTCCTTTACAAAAGACACTTTAAAAAAAAGTACAATCTTCAGACAGGTTGATAATAAAAGAATGGACAAGAGAAACCAGACAACTTAATAGAAAGAAAAGGCAGTAGATATAATGTTGACATCAAACAAGAAGTATTCCAACCAAAAAGTGGTAAGTGGAGAAAGAAAGTTACGTTGTAATGCTAAACGGTACCATTTCCAGGGAAGAGATTACCTTTATAAGTGACCAAGTTAAATGGCAACAACTTTCCTAAAAGGAAACTAGACCAATACTCACTAATATTAGAGACTTTTATCACCTTTCCAAATCCAAGATCAAGTGGACAAAAAATAATGCCAGAATGTCTACACAGTAGAATTCACTGCTATGTATCAAAGTCTGTGCCCTGGTGTTATAGTACACGTCAAATGTGCATGTTCATTTATGAAAATCAACCCAATACCTGGCCACAGGAGACCTGCAATCAATTCCAAAACACACAGGCAACCTTCTCTGATAGCAATGCAACAAAACCATAAAGCATTCTTTTCCAGCTGCTCCTTCTCCGCCTTCTGCTAGATCCTGCCTCCATCTCCCTTCATTCTCTCCTCTTCCTTTCCTCGTCTCTCCTCCCCTTCCCCCTCCCCTTCTTCCTCTCCCTCCCCCCTCCTAGGTCACCATGTGTGGGTATGCAGTTCCATGAGGGTGCCCGTGCTCAGTTAACATAAAGCCTGAAACTTCTATGCTTTATAAAAACCCACTTGGATCATAAACCAGGCTTCAGCATGAATTCCTTCTTGTGGGAAGCCAAGGACCGAGGTTATTTCCCACAGAGAAATGAAATAATTGCCCTCTTCTCCACTCCCCACCTCATTTGTTGAGTCCACAGAGACAACCCTGAGGCCAACACTTCATTTCCATACCTGGCTCTCTCCAACAGTCAAGATCCCCTTGCCTCAGATCATACATCCCTCACCCATCTCATACACAACGTCCACAACATACACCACAACACAGGCAGCATCAAGCACTGCAGAGACGCTACCATCCTCCACAACCTCCACACAGCCAACATGCCAACACGACGCTGGCAACGCTTCCTGTGGACTTCCCACAGCCTCTCCCACCTGACACCAAATATCCACACCACCCTCGACACACCATCCCCCCAGGCCTACGCACACAAAAATTAATTAATTAAAAATAAAACCATAAAGCCTGCCTAACTTGTTTTTAGCAATTCAAAACTTACAGTAAATTTCCAATTTAAAAATGAGTCGAGGACTGAGCCCCGGTGGCGTAGTGGTTGTGCGCGGGAACTGCGGCCCACTGGGACGGAGGTTCAATTCCAGCAGTGGGGCTGGGCCTCCTACTCCCACCACCGGAGAGCAGTGATGCCCCCCCCCCAAAAAAAATGAGTCGATAGTTAAACTAAAAGATATGTGGACAATGTGGCTATTGGGGGGGGGGTAATAAGAAAATAAGCCACTAGGAGATCTAATGAAGTCAGGAAATAAAAGCAGGGGAGCATTAGTATAAAATATGAGAAATTGGCTGAGCGCCAGTGGTGTAGTGGTTGTGCATGGGACTGCAGCCCACTGGGATGGAGGTTCAATTCCAGCAGCGGTTCCACAGGCGCAAAGGCTGGGTGTCCTACTCCCACCACCAGAGGGAAGTGATGCCAAAAAAAACCATTAAAAATGTATAAGAAATTACAGAAGGGGAAATACTTGCAGAATGAAAGAGGGACTTTTGTTCTTTAAGAAAGCATGGGGGCTGAACCCCGGTGGCGTAGTGGTTGTGCGCGGGACTGCGGGTCACTGGGTTGGAGGTTCAAATCCAGCAGCAGCTCTCCAGGAGCAAGGCTGGGCCTCCTACTCCCACCACCAGAGGGC
This sequence comes from Nesogale talazaci, assembly GCA_004026705.1. Taxonomy (NCBI): domain Eukaryota; kingdom Metazoa; phylum Chordata; class Mammalia; order Afrosoricida; family Tenrecidae; genus Nesogale; species Nesogale talazaci. The sequence goes on along the minus strand of PVJH01036756.1, from coordinate 8,599 downwards.
AGTGATGCCCCCCCAAAATAAAAGAAAGCATGATGCTACTGTGTGATTTCATTGTCACAGGTTGGGTTCCCCTAGAAGCCCTCTCTGAGATGGAAATTTGCGTGCACAAAGTCCACTGGAGGCTGTCCTCAGGATCAACACATGTCTCAAAGCAAAGAAAGCAGAGTTGGGCGAAAGGAGAAGGCATGCCGCCAAGCAGTCAGAGCAGGTCTCAACTGGCTCGGCAGGAAGTTCTGGATTGAGGACAGCCATTCAGGGTGGTCTAAAATCGGGATGCGGGATCAGTCTTTGGAGGGCCAGGAAAAGAGCATGACAAGGCAACTTCCTTCCACTCAGACAAGTCCGCAGCACTCCCAGAAGCTGGGACATGCCGTTGTATGAGGAAACTTCATGATTTTCTAAGAAAATAGCATTCTTCAAAATGACCCAAAGAAGAGTTATCTAATAGGTTGTCCCCAATAAGGATTCCTCCGGGTATCTGTGCCCTCGTGAATCAAGGCTCTTCCATAGAGACTCTGGGGTTGACCACAGGATTGCTTTGGCCACTGAGACATCAGCAGATATGACACAAGCAAAAGCTTGCAGCGAGTTTGCACACTGGGGAACGTTTCCGGTTGATGAGAAGAAAGGTGGACACACCTGCTGCGATCTGAGCGTCCTGTACACAATGTGCCTCCCTTGGCAGTCGGGAGTGAAGGGCCATCTACCCCCAGTTGCTCAGCTGACTACAGCCATCTGAGTGATTCCAGATGAGACCAGCAGAACTGCCCAAGTGAGCGCAGTCCAGAGTGCTGACTCTCAAAAATGTGAGCAAATGAAATTAGTATCATTCTAAGTCACTACGTCCATGCAATTTCCACAGAAAAAAAACATACAGAAATTTGTCCAAGACCTCTGTTCCCTTCCTTGAGGAGAGGAAAAAAAATACGAGGCTCAGATATTTTCATAGTAGAAAGCTATCAAATCTCTACTGAGCAAAAACCAGAAAACAAACTTCAATGAGCAGGTGATGTCAATGCCATTTAAACTGTCCCTTAGCATAATAGAGACGGGAAAGCTTCCAACTTTTCATATGACATGATTAAACACGAATATCTATAACTATCTTGAAAGTTCTATGTTGAAGATGTCAGATGACATCTTTATAGGAGAGCTGCCACTGATGAGGAAACTCCCATTTTAGAATTGAGGTGAGTGAGAAATAAACTTCTACTTGACAAAACTCCATTGAACCTTTGAGGTGCTACAGTAGCTAATGTCATCTTGTTTTGAAGGACCATCAAGTCCATCTTCACCTCAGACTGACCTCATGTGACAGGTAGAACCTAGGGTATTCTAGGCCATCACCTTGATAACAGTAGACCACCAGGTCTTTCTCCCAAAGAGACACGAGGTGTGTGCAAACCACCAATTTGTAGGTTGGCAGCTAAGCACTTAACCATTGTGCCACCAGGTTTCCTTAGCTCAACGGGCTTTGTCTAAAAGAAGTTTATTTCTCACTTACATTCTACAATGGGAGTTCCTCATCAATGATGCTGTGGTTACACGGGGCTGCTAATCAGACAGCCTCAGAAGCCCACAGAGGCAGTTCTACCCGGTCCTATTGGGTCACAATAACTCAGACTCAACTGGATGAGTTTGGGTTTTTTTGAACTGGGATGCCGTCTTAACTAAAAATATGTCACTGGTTTAGCAGGTAGGCAGTGGTGAAGAAATGTATGGGGTGCTGAAAAGATGGAGACCCAAGCAGTAGACCTTTGAGTCAACTCAAAAGCGAATATATCCACTGAAACTCTGCTCTCCCAAACACACTGTCACTGAGATGATTCAGCGTGAAAGTGACCCCATGCAGGGTTTCTGTAACTGTAAATGTTTAGGGGAGCAGGTAACCTCATCTTTCTCCCAGGGAGTGGCAGGTGTATTTGACCCCCAGCCCTCATGGTTGTTGATCCATCAGGGTCATGACTATGCTCTGGCTAAAGTCTTTGAAAAGATCCACGTGATAGGACATACAGATTTCAAATTCCTGCCTTTAGCAAACATAACAAGATGAAAGTAAAGTTATTCGAGACAAGGTTGGCTGGTTTGTAAGCAGCAAAGAAAGGGATAGCGTCCAGAAATGCGGGGTCTTGATTAGTTGATAAACCCAAGTTCTTCTAGACGCCAAACAAGAAAATGAAACTAAAGAGACTTTGAGAAGCAATGACTCATTGGAGCTAATTCCTGCACAAAGATCAGATGAGGACATAATCTCTCCTTGCAGACCTATTACAGATGGCTTAACGGTTGCCTCTCCTGCATGGAGAGAGGAAAGGTGAAAAGCCAGTAAGTCAGATTTAAGAATTAAATTTAGGAAAGAACTTTGGGTTTAGCTACAGATGCTTGAAACTGCCTTGGGGCAAAAATAGATCAGAAACCTATGGCATTGTGTAAAGCAGTTTATTAAAATCTGTGACTGGCAAGCCTTAAAACAACCCTTGCAAGAGACAGGTTGCAAAAGCCACAGAGCTCCAATAAAAGGCAGCGTCCATTGCCCACTTCAAATGTGGCCATATAATAGCTTGGAGGTCAGGAAAAAGATGGCATAAGGGGAGGACGCTGGGGATTTTTCAAGAGGTTAAGGCAACAGAAGCAAATATGATCATCTGTACAGCCCTGCGATGGTGGTGACCTACAAGCAGATGCTTGGATAGAAGATGGGCTGAACAGATGAGGAAGGAAAAGTAAGAGCATATCCATCCATATACATCAGGCTTAATGGTCAGATACAGACTGCTCCCCACTCCCCTACCACAAAAAACTATTGTCCCTAGTCACCCCTCACGTATTAGAATAATCCACCCTTTACAATAAAAAAAGGCAGCATTTACCCGAGGACAGAAGGTTTGGAAAGGAGGAGGAATGGACACAGGACACCCAGGGAGGAAGTGTGATGACCAACGTTACATGGAGAGGATCAAAAGGGATGCATAGATTCTTAAATGTCACACTGATGATCGGTTCTGTGAACCTTCCCCTAACTCAAAATAAAAATGTTTAAAAAAAAAAGAAAGAAAGAAAGGAAAGGAAAAGATGTGGCCATTGAAAATAATAAACAAGAAAGAACTCTCCGAGAGCAAGGTCTGCGTTCACAGGACAATGAGGAAGGGAGTCCCTACAAGAGAGTGAAATTAAAATGCAATCCAGGAATATGCTCCACAGGGGCGAGGGGTGCTCACACAATTTCTGCCCAGTCGGATTCCACAATTGCAGTGGTCCAATGGTGACTGCACATCTCCCATGCTCCCATTTTTTAAAACAGGAATTTGTATTTCATTTCGTCACTCGTCTATTACCCAAGTACCAGTGGTGGATGGCGCTGTATGGGGCAGGAGCGATGTTGAGGTGGTTTGTGCTTTTTAACTCAGTCAGTCAAATTTTAGTTAGATGCAATAGCTGGGTGGGATGTGAGTGTGTCCCCAGAGAAAGGGGTGAGTGGAAGAACAATGAAATGTGGATGGGGTCAACGGAAAGGACACCTGTGTGTGACAGAGACTTACAGCTAATCAGTAGACTCTCTTCCTCCTCATCATAGGTGCATCATAGACTGTACTTCCCAGTTTACTCTGCTGTAAAGGCATTAGCCAGCAGAACATGAGCTGAACAATAAGCGCTACATGATCAAGTAAACCATACCCACCACGCCTTAAGTTCACAGTCCCTTATCAGAAAACTTTTGAAAACAAATGTATTTCAGTATTCAGAACTTCAGGGATTTTCATGTACAATGCCTTCATTCTCTGTAGTGCTGCTATAACCGAAATGCCACAAATCGAAATTTATTCTCCTACAGTTTAAGTGGCTGGACATCCAAATTCAGAGCTCGGGCTCTCGGGGAAGGCATTCTCTCTGTGTGAGCTGTGGAGCAAAGACCTGGTCAGTACATGTAGCCCAGCCTTCCTTGGAGAGCTAAGTGTGTCTTGACATCCATCTTCCCCTGGTTCTGGGAAGTTCTCAGCACAGGAGCCATGAGTCCAAAGGACATGCTCCCCTGCGACATGTTCTTTCTCAGTAATACTGAGATGCTCCTTCTCTGCTTGCTTCCCTCTCCTTTAATCCATTGTAAAATAAAAGGACTCACTCCAGGGGAACGCCTCATACATCATTTGAGGATTGGGATCTGAGGAAGGGTGAGACATCTCGCCCTAATTCTCTTAAAATTGATTGGTTGATCACATCGTATCAAATCACACAATGTCAAACTGTATTATGGAGAATGAGGATATCATTGCACAAGTGCCAATTGTATCAGTACAAAACTGCCAAACCACCAAGAATCTGGCACCAGTTGACACAGTTATGGAGGACACAATTCATGACATACAATTCCAATTCATAGAGACCAGGACATAACAGAGCTGTTCCTTAAGGGTTTTTGGAAAAGACAAAAAATCCAAATTTGAGGATAGTAGTCTCAGCCTCTATAGATTCACAATGGCGCCCAATCAAGACAGTCCATTGGGCAAGGAGAACCAGCTTCACTCACCTTCTAGGAATGTGGGTGCATTATTTAAATAATCTGATATCAAATTGGCAAGTTTAGAGGATCTGGGGGAAATCAGAGTTTAAAGGCAACTAACTCCCCTCATGTAAATCTCTCTGTAACCCTGTCTCCAAAAGTGATTAAAGAAGTATGGCAAGAAGAAATGATCGGGCATTTACTGCAGCTTGTGGACCTTTCCCTTACTGACTCCCTGCTCAAGCAGCAGAGGCTGTACCGAAAGTTCCTCAAGCTAAGAGGCAGCCCGACTTGATCGTCAACAGTAGCTATCTGCATCGAAGGATTCTCAGGTTTATAGTGACTCTCAGGAGGATGAGTGGCTCTCTGCAGCGATTGACTGCTTGGGATACCTTCCCGACCAGATGGTGGTGGACAGAAGCAGAAACTTTCCTGAGCAACCAGATGGGACAGATACAGTGAAAAGGCTCCTGTTTGATGCCCTCGGCAGTTACTACAGCCACAGGGACCCTCTGTGGAGTCACTTATCAGATGTCTACAATGGCTTCGCAGAACTGTTAGTGAATGGGAAGACTGATACAGCATTACAGGCTATGCAGCTCTTTCTGAAACTTTTGGATTCCCCAAACAGAAAAAGATTTAGAAGACTGCTGCATTTCATGGCTGTTGCTGCACATCCTTCTGAGTTCAAATTACAGAAAGAAAGTGACAACCGAATGGTTGTGAAAAGGATATTCTCAAAAGCAATTGTTGACAATAAAAATCTATCCAAAGACAAAACTGATCTTCTAGTACTCTCTTTAATGGATCATCAAAAAGGTGTTTTTAAGATTCCTGGAACTCTGCATAAAATTGTCAGTGTTTAGCTGATGGCCTTGCAAGAGGGGAGAGGTCCACACAGTGAAGCAAGGTATATTTATTGCCAGAGAATGGAACAAATGGACTATCCTAACAGTACACTGAAGACAGTCAAAAAGGAACTGTTGAATTTAATTAAAACTATTGATGAGGATTTAAAACTATCTGCCAAGGAGAAGAAAAAATTACTAGGTCAGTTATACAAGAGTTGCCTGAACATTTTTATTGAGCATTTTGGAGACTGAACAGCCTGTAAGAGACTGTTCAACTAGGGAGTCAAAGCCCATGGTAGAGACTTGGAAATATTTAGAAGAGTAATGCATAAAACTGTGGTTGTAGAGTCAGGCTACAACAGTGTCCATTAAACTCCATTGAGAGGCCTCTGTAGTCAAGAGATTGGTATAGCTGTCTAAGTCTTCCCAGGAGCTGGTATATTGGGTTCATCTGTTGCTCAAGGATGTTTTTTCTTGTAGCTTTGAGCGATCACCTCTCAGTTGTATTCTGGACCCAAGCTCCTTCAGGTATTTCCAGTCTTTGTTCAGTCATCTCTTCTCCATCTCTTGGATTTCTTTGGATCCGGTGACCTTTTCTGATCCAACAGCTGACACAGCCTCTTCTTTTCCGCAGCATCGATATTATTCATGTCTCAGGCATGTGGAAAAGATGACTTCTAGTTCTGTGGCTCTAAATTAATCCACTAAAAATACCAGTATAAAACCTGCCTTTGCTTAAACCTTTTAAATTCAACTTACAAATCCTGATATTCTATTTATAAGTTAACTGTGCTGATTTTTTAAAATACTATTTTTCCTCATTCTTTGATGTTTAGCTCCTCTTGAACAGAATTCAATTTCCTTAACAATTAGTCTCATTGAATAGTTTAGTAAAATTTCCATAATTGCTCTAGACTATATTCATTCATATGTTTAATTTTTTTTCTTCATGAACTTCAATAAACTAATGAGATAGACTTAAAGCTCTTACATGCAAAATCTTCCTTAAGACTTAGGCAACACTTGCAAATCTAATTATTCAATTTATCATGCTTGAATGTTTGATCTGTTTTATATATTCACATGCCATTTAAATGCTTGGGCAATGTGCTATTACTTTTCAACTAAAAAAATCATATGCCCCAGGGTGGTGAAAATGATTAAGCACTTAGATCCTAACCAAAAGATATGTGAGGCATAAAATAATAATTATATATATATATATATATATATATATTTTAAGGTTTGTGTTCATATCTACTCAGAAGTCCCCAGGAAGAAAGGCATGGCAATCTACTTCTAAAGACACAGCCATGGACCACTCTATGGAACACAGTTCTACCCTGACACACATGGAGATGCCAGGAGTCAGAATCAACTCCAGAGGAAAGGCTTGAAAAATCAGTATCGCATCAAAGTGAAATCACAAGGCTAACGTCAGATTTAACATAACTCTACACAGAATATAAAACTAGTTCTCTTTTTTTAAATTTAAAACTAATTCTTGATGTCTTAAGGTTGGCCTGTCTCGAGAAACGAACGAGTGATCCTCATCGATGTACAGGAAAGAACATTATAGGAAGAAATAATATCAAGAAGAAATTTCATATCAAGAAGGCATGCTAGCCCATTCCAACTCAATTCCATAAGTTCAATGCTAGCTGGGCCCTCTTCAGACTCTTGTTGCTGCAGGCTGGTGACACAGAACGGTGAAGTGGAACGAAGGGAGATCACAGGCCAGTGAATGCAGAATCACGTGAACCCAAAGCTGGTGGAAACATGGCACAGACAGCTGTCAGGGCAGGAGGCCCCACGTGGGCAGCACCGGAGACAAAAACACCGAGTCCCAGCAAGTTGAAGGTGAAGGTCAAGAGCAGACCAGTTCCCCAGGTCCCTCACTCACACAAAAGATGACACCCACAGGAGGCACCATCAGGCTGCCATTTGACTGACAGGATGGGCTCCTAGTTGACAAGTATCATCTCGTTGACATGAAATCTAACCACCACACACGATTTCTTTTCTTCTAACTACCACACTCTCTTTTTCCTACAGTTTTATGGGTATATATTTACATAGCATGCAATTCATTTATTCAATCACTTCAAGAAGAGTTGAACCATCATCACACACCACAGTTTTAGAACAGTTTTTCATTCTTGTACTCGAAGTTATCAGCTCCCCATTTTCCCTCAACCTCCCCTGCCACATTCATGCAGCGTCTGTCTCTTTAGATTTCCCTATCTTGTATGTCACAGGCATAAATACATTTTTAAAACAAACAAAAACTAAGACGAATATCAAAGTAAAACAAAACCCTCAATTGCAAAGAAGGCAGAAAATATTAAAAAACCAAAACAAATCTGAATGGCTCATAAGACAGACCAACTAATAGAGTGCTAAAGTTTACCCTAACTGCATCAGCAACAATCTACTTTCCAGTTCATTCTGCAAGATAACAAAGCCATTGATAGCCCTGACCCATGGTCAGAAAGCATTCTCCAGAGGCTTAATCCATGCGTATTTGATCAAATGATAAAATATTATATTTTAACCTAACTATACATTTTAAATTACCTATTACATTTGAACCTAACTAGCCAGAATCAACTTTACAATGTTCTGTCTCTGTTAACAAAGCTAATCACACCCCTTCCTTATGATCAGAGGGGATTCACTGGAGACTTAATCCACGTGTGGACCCTGAAAATGGATTCTGGGCTTCCACAGTCTTCTGTAAGCCAGATGTTCACAATTTAAGCTCTGATACCATTTCCTTCTTCAGATTTGGATTATATTATTGACAATCCTTGAATCACACAGGCTGGTGTACTTCTTCCATGTGACAGTAGTTGACAACTCACTTAGGTGGCGGTTTGTTTGAAAAGAAGCCTCTCAGACCTCAGACACTATTCTTCCTGATAGCAAGGAATCATCTAGCTTGTTCTCCACACTTCACTGTAGCACCCATATCTTCAGTGAGCATCCAGCATGGCCATGGTATAAGAAATGTTTGTTCTTATCAGGGCTTGAATGAAGTGCAAGCCCCAAATCTATTCATACATCTATGATTTATATATTCCTCTTAGATATCTTAGAGATATTATTGTCATTTTATGTTAAGAAAACACCATCAATTCTCCCCCCGGGGGCATCGATTCCACTGCCATCAAGTCAATGCTGAATCGTAGCAACAGATAGGGCAATGTAGAAGTACCCCTGTGAGTCCCCAAGCCTGCAAACCTCCCCA
>PVJH01036755.1:0-18541 GCA_004026705.1 Nesogale talazaci | reverse complement strand
TGCGACACTAGCAGAAGGCCCCCTGCTCTGGCAGCATCCCAGGGCAGCTGAGACCAGTGGGGGACAGGCTCAATGTTCTCCAGAAAGGACTCATGATCCCGAGTCCAGGCAGGGACTGGCTCGATGTGAAGCCACCTACCCCAGGGAGTCAGGGAGGGCTGGGTGTTGGCTGGATGTGTGCACCCTCCTACAATGCATCAGTCCCAGGTCTGGCATCCCCATTCCAGGCATGCCAGCTTTCTTTTTTAAATTTTTGATTAAATATTTTTATTGGGACCTCTTACATCTTTTGTCACAATCCATACATTTATCCAGTGTGTCAAGCACGTTTGTACATATGCTGCCAGCCATCATCATTTTCAAAGCATTCTCTTCCCACTTGAGGACCTGATATTGGGTCCCATTTCTTCCCCTCCCTCCCCCATCTGCCTTCCTTCATGAGCCCTTGATAAGTTATAGATTATTATTTTCATATCTTACATCGACCTCCATTGTTCCTTACCCACTTTCCCACTATTTGTGCCCCTGGGCGAGGGTTATAGGTTGATCCTTATGATCCATTCCTCCTTTCTCCCCTAATTCTCCTGGTATCTCAACTCTCATTATTGGCCCTGAGGGGTTTATCTGTCCTGGATTCTCTGTGTTGCGGGCTCTTATCTATAGTAGTGTGCATGTTCTGATCTAATCCGATTTGTAAAGTAGAGTTGCAGTCATGATACTGGGGTGGAAGGGAGGAACAAAGAACTAGAGGAAAGTTGTGTGTTCCATCTGTGCTGTGCTGCAGCCTGACTGGTTCATCTCTTCCCTGTGACCCCTCTGTGAGGGGATGTTGAATTGTCTACAGATGAGCATTGGGTCTCCATTCCATTTTCCTCTTCCTCCTAATACACTGGGTTTGATTCTGTTCTGGGTCTTGGATGTCTGAGCCAGCTCATCTTGATCTCACTCCCAAACTTCTCCTTCACCCACTGTGGCCACCAGGGCTGGCTGAGTAGGGTGAGCAGCGCCCCTACAACCCTTTCACCTGGGCCTGGTGTCAGGAAGCAGCTGATTCCGGGTGCAGCCAACCCCGGCACTTCTGTTTCCATCAGTCACCTGACTTTGAAAAGCACTTGAAGTCACAGAAATGGATATGATACCCACCAAACCCCTTTTAAGTTGGAAATGTCTCAACATTTTCATGCATCACCCCCCCACCCCATCCCCCACTTACCATAACCACCCCCTATCTAATCAGATCTACCTATTCTGAATGACTGCTGTTGAGTGGAGGCCACAGACAGAGCAGAAGGCCCCACAGGGCTCCTGAGGCTGCAGAGCTTTATGGAAACGAATTGCATTCGCTTTCTCCTTCAAAGCCACCGAGTGGATTTGAACTACCAAGGTTAGCAGGCCAATGTGGAACCCACTTTGCTACCAGGGCTCCTCCTACCTGCTTCAAACAGAAACAAAACCCTACCACCACCCAGCCAATTCTGACTCAGACTAACCCTGGATAGGATTTCCTTTCTTTTTAAAACAGTTTCATGAGCACACCGCCCATCTATCTTAGAACTTGGTCGTTCAATCATATCAAGAAGAGTTGTACAATCATCAGCACAGATAATTTCAGAACATTTCCTTTATTCTTGGACTCATTGGGATTAGCTCCCTTTTTCCACCCACCCCACAGGCTCCTCTGCCATGCCCCCAAGAAATCATTAATGCCCCCCTTTTGGAGCTCAAATGACCATTTCATAGGGGGTCACCCAATTTATAACAGTAGGAAAATTACTATGATGAAGTAGCAACGAAAATAATTTTATGATTGAGGGTCAGCACAACATGAGGTATGGTATTAAAGGGTTGCAGCATTAGCAAGCTGGAGAAGATGTTTGGGTTCGAAGCAGTGATGTTAACAAAGTCAACCCAGAGCACCCTCAAGGAACAGACTTTTCTACAAACCAGAGAGCATGATGGAAGAAGGAGACCACATCTCATTTTCGAATAAACCATCACTCGCCATTCAGTTCATTTTAAAAGAGCTTGTCACGCAAACTTTATTTTGTCATTTGTTTCAAATCACTAAAGCCTGAGCCACCCAGAAATCTCTGGAAGAAGTGGAATGGTGTGAGTCTGAGCTGCATGGCTAGCCATCGTTTGACATGTTTGTCTAGACACGCATGATCCACCCAAATCTGAACTTGTTGTTGACTTTTCAACACCGAGTAGACTTGGTGGGCAGTACAATGGGACGCTACGGGATTGCATGCCTTCTCGTGAATACGAAGACACAGATACTTAAGAAAGAACAAGCTATTGAAATCAAGTTAGGGAAATTGGATAGGCAGTGGTTTGATAATCAATAGCTTATTGCCTAGTTCTATTACCTACCGGTGTGATATCAGGGGACCTAGTGTCACAGCTGGGCTGCTGACCAGATGATTGGTGCGTGGACACAGCGACCGCTCCTCAGGAGAAAAGGGGGCCAGCCGGCTTCCATCAAGGGGGGTAGCTGTGCTGTCGGTAAGTTTCTGGCCCATCGGGACTCCATTTGGAACACAACCACACACCAGCTAGCCCTGGACCATTCTCACAGTCACTGTGCTCAGCGTTGCAACCGCTGCATGCCTCCATGCTTTTAGGCTCATCTTCCAGCCTGGAACAGGCCAGGATCTGCTGCCCTTCCTGAAGTTTCCATCAGCCAATCTATTTCAGAGGTAGATCAGTGGTCCTTCTTCCTAGGCTCGTGGTCTGGAAGCTCTGCTGAAACCTGTCCACCGGAACATCCCTGCTGGTCATTGAAATGCTAGCAACCTCATTCACAGCATCCCAGCACCCCCAAAGCCGGCAGAGTTCTGCACACCAACAGATGAAAGGGGGGAACCTGTAAGGCCGGGCAGCCTTAGAAATCTATACACCCAATCCAACGACAACCAAAGTGTTGGTTGGGTCCTGGAAAAGAGATTTCACCCAACACAGCAAGAAATGGCCACTGACTAATCAGCTCAGACAGGGGCCTAGGTCCCGGGCTCCCCTCTGGACACTGCCCTTGTGATCTTCCACCTAGGCCTGTGGTCACCTGCTCATCTGCCAGCAGCTGTGGCCTCTGGCAAGTCAGGGAAGGGAGTGGCAGGCTCCATGACACCCACATCCCTGCTCTGTCGCAGGACCCAGCAGCTCTGCTCCACCCCTCTCAGGCATTCAGTGGCCTCTCCCAGCTGGAGACATGCTTTAAAGCCCTGCACACTCATTGCCCCCGTCAACAAGAAACCAGCAGCTGACAGCATATAACATTGTGCTCGCAGGACCCCCCGCCCCTGCCCCTTATGCCTTACAGAAGGAGGGAATCAAACCGGGGTTCTGGTTAACTGGTTAAGCGCTCAGCTGTTCACTGAGAGGTCAACAGTTCAACCCACCAGCTGCTCCCCGGGAAAAAGAGGAGTCAGTTGGCTTTTCTTCCACAGTCCCATCCGCAGTGTGCTTCTACTCCGTCAGTCTTATCAGGTTACTGGGAGCAGGCGGACTCGCCGGAACAGAAACAGTTCTAGAAAAGGGCGTTAAGCAAGGAGTGGAAGGACGTTCAGTCCATGGAGCGGTATTCTGAGACAAAGACGTCTTGTTCAGTCCTGCCTGCTGTCACCGGCAGGGCCCACCCTGTGAGCCTGAGGGACATCCCCACCTCCAAAGAGGTCCCACGACTCCAGCGGCTAAGGCTTCCTCTGTAGTGTCTCTGAGTTAACAGTGAAGCATTTGGCAGCTAACCAAAAGATTCAAAGTTCAGGTCTAGCCAGAGACACCCCCAGAGGAAGACCTGGTGATCCACTTCAAAACAGTCAGGAACCATCCTCTGGGTCTTGGTTCTGCTGTGACCCACAGGAGCTCGGGGTCTACAGGCTCGAGGGCCACTGGGTCGGCATTTTTGTGCAAAGCGGCAGGTAGAGGGGTACTTGAGACTGATGTGTAACCACGGCTACCCGACTATCTTAGTCTGGGAGAAGTCACCGTGTCCACATTGCAAGGAGAGTTGGCACAACAGGAGAGTGAGCCACTGACCAGAGAAGCATGTTAAACTCCGGGTTGGGTTGGGTGCAGCTCACTTGCATCTTGGCAACTAACGCCCCGTTGTTTGACGGGCCCTGGGTCATAGTTGCTCTCATCCTTAGGTCCCTTGCAGTCTGCTCGGACCTGCAGTGACCTCAAGTGCCACGGAACAAAACACCTCCAGGCCACGGGCCATCCTCACTGGGGCTCCCAGAATCGCGCCCGTGCCTGCAGCCACAATGTCTATCAAGCCCATCCAAGCCCCTCTTCCCTTCGCTGTCTCTCTGCTTTATGAAGCTTGAGGTCTTTCTCCCGGGACTGGTCTCTCCTGACCGCATGCCCAAAGAACGGAAGACCAAGCTTCGCTCTCCTCGCCGCTAATGAGCCCTCTGGGTCATACGTCTTCCAAGAAGAGTCTTTGGGGAGCCCACGCTACTTTTCATCGTCATCACCAGCACGTTGGTAATTCCAGTACATTGATTTTTCTTCCATCTTTCTTATTCAGTGTCCTTCTTCCCCGTGCATTAGAGCCCATTGAAAAGACCACAGCTCGAGTCCAGCTCACCTTAGTCCTCAAAATAAACTCTTTGACTTCAATTCTCTAAACAGCCTGGAAAGAAGAGCTCCTCCCAGGCTAGGGAGATGGACAGCAAGGAGAACCTTGACTTTTCAGAAGATTCTGCAATGTAGACAAGAGACCTCAGCATAAACCGCCTCTTCCAAGGTGGCTGTGCTGTGCAAATCTTCCCCACTCAGTGGCTTTCTTCTGCAGCTGCTCGGCTTCATGTCCATTTCCCCAAGACTCTGCATGGCCATTTGGTCACAGGCTTTCGGAGGTCTGCTCCCCAGATCTTCGCTGGTCTTTCGCTGACATCATCTTCTCTTCAAGCTTGCACTCCTTCAATCCTGCTCTGAGTAGCTGGATTCTCCTGCCAGGTGCATTTGCAATCACCAGAAAAATTCCGAAAGGTGGATCTTGTGTAAGGTGGAAACCAGATAGAGGAGAACAACAACTCAAATATTTTCCACTCAAACAAAAAAAAAATTGCTACCTGTTCTGATCAGGATCACGATAGAAGGTCCCAGATGGAAAGGGAGGGGCAAAAATGCAGGGCAGCATTCAAAACCTTAACAAAGAGCAGGCTTACTGAGGGTGTTTTGTTTTGTTTTTGCTTTTTTTCTTTAACCCTAACCCTAATTCTAACCCGCACCCTAACCTCCAGGCTTGCTGTTTTGAGACAAACTGCTGGATCCCTGGGTGTGACACCCCTTAGGTTTGGAACTGAGTCTACCCCCTGGGATCAACTTTGAGCCCAACAACAGGACTGGGGAGTGAAGGACAGTGTGGGGGAGGCAGGTGTGGCCTTGAGACCAAGCGACCTGACCAGACTCATTTGCTCATCCACAAATCTCAGAAGCAGGAAGTGATGGAGGGAAATGGGGGCCCCAAAGAGAAAGTGGGACCAACGCTATCCACCCTCTGAGTAACACTTGAAGGCGAACAAAAACGCACATACATTGTTCACAGGAAAACAAACCTGCTCTACACACTGTCAGTCACGCCACAAGAAAGAGTCAAACCAAAAAAAAGTGGAGCCAAGGCCACAGACACCCTGTCAGAGGCAGAAGACTTACAAAGCCCAGAAACTTCAGACAGTCCCTGCACGTCCCAAGTCTCCCAGCTGTACTTGGGAGAATGAGAGCCTCAAGGGTGGGGGATCTAGAAGGAGCTCCTCGATCTGATTAGATGTGAAGGCGTGAAAGAGTCCGCAGGTGTGGCCAGTGGAGCGGGGCAGGTTGGGGCTTCTGAAGACAAGTCCCTGAGGGATAAAGAGCAGTGGCCTATGCCATTTCACAGGAGTCCAGAACCCTGGGACTCAGCACCTGCTTCTAAATGGGAAGAAAACCATGAGATGGGCAAGGATAATCCCAGGATTTTGCATCCCCTAGCCTGGTCTGGAAGACACCCCAGAGATTGCATATTTACTCTGGTGGGATCTCCTGGCTTCCTTCCTTGTAGAAGGAAGGAGCTCTGTTGGCAGAAGAGACTGCTCCTCCCCCCCCCCCCCCCACCACGGGAGAAGGAGGACCTTACTACTTCCTTAAAGCATGACCATTTCAGAAACCCACAGCGGCGGCGATTGCCCCTGGCTTCACTATGCATTAGGACAGACATGATGGCAGCGAGTTGGTGGGGGGTTTGCCTTTTGTTCTTTGAGGGGACCATGTCAGGTTTTCTTTTTAGGACATCATTGAAATGGTTCACTATGGATTAGGAAGCAAGCACAGGAAGCAGGTGCTTTACCCAGCTCCTAGTGGCTTTAGCCTCATCTTGGGATGTATTTGCTTCTCCCCGTCTGCCCTGAGGTCCTCTTAAGGAACTCTGTGAGTGTCTTTATCCTGTATAGACCCATCTGACTCCCCGGGGTGCTGACAATCGCAACCAAACTCACTACTGTGGGGACAACACTGACCCACAGGGACCCGACAGCACAGAGCTGAACTGCCCCTGTGGCCTTCTGAGACCATCACTCTTTACGGGAGTAGACAGCCCCATCTTTCACCCAGGGAGTGACTGGTGGCTTCAAACTGTCCATCTTCCGAATCACAGCCTAACACCTAACCAGGCAACCACCAGGGAAACTCATGTGAACATGGAAGCAGAGGCTAAGAAAGCCCTCAATGAGCCTTGGAAGGATATGTGTCTATCTGGCTATCCCGGGAACCTTTTCTGACTGAACTGTCCAGCCAGGCATATGTTGACGATGGGGTTCTGAGTACAGGGCTTTGTTTAAAAGGCCACCCGTCCTGTGGCATGCGCTGTAAAAGCACTTTCACGTTTGGGAATACTGGCTGCTCCGTACTCAGTCTGGCATCTGGAACCTTTTAGCGATTCCCAGGTGAGAGTAGTGTTTGGTCTCCTGTGAACAGAGCCACCTCCCAGCTCTGTGAAGGTGGACCCTAGAGGGAAGAAGAAAGAAAGGGAATCTTTGGTTCTGTATTTTCTGTCTAGAAAACGCCCCCAAGACTTCGGTGTTGCTGTTGTAAAGTGTCATCTAGTCAGTCTGACTCTTTGTGACACAATGAGCAGCAGAACAAAACGATGTCCAGTCCGGCACCAATCTTACAATCATGCTTGAGCCAATTGTTGTGGCCACTGTGTCAATCCATCTTCTTAAGGCTCTCCTTCCTTTTTAAACACAGGGTTTAAAAAAATTATGAAACACTTTTATGGCGGTCTCTTACATCTCTTATCACAATCCATCCATTCATCCATTGCATCAAGAACATTTGCATAGATGCCACCATCATCATTTTCAAAGCATTCTCTACCCACTTGAGCCCCTGATGTCAGTTCCCCATTTCTTTACCTTCCCTCCCACCCCACCCCCCTTATGAGCCCTTGATAAGTTATAGTCTATCATTTTCATCTCTTCCATCACCCTCTATCACCCCTCACCCACTTTTCCATTGTTTGTCCCCCTGGGAAGGGGTTATAGTTTGATTCTTGTGATAAATCCCCCCTCCTTTCTCTCAATACCCTCCCCTAATTCTCCTGGTATCTCTATTCTCATTGTTGGCCCTGAGGGGTTTATCTATCCTGGATTCCCTGTGTTGCTGGCTCTTATCTGTAGTAGTGTACTTGCTCTGATCTAATCTGATTTGTTAAGTAGAATTGAGGTCATGGTAGTGGGAGGAAGGAAGTGTGTGTTTCATTGGTGCTATACTGCACACTGACTGGCTCATCTCTTCCCTGTGAACCCTCTATAAGCACAGGTTTATTGACATATAATCCACATATCCCACAATCCAATAGTTCAATCACATTCAAAAGAGTTGTACAGACCACTTTGCAGACACTGCCACCTGAAGTTGTAGTCTTGTCTGATCTGGTTGTGTCCAGCCATGGTGAACCCTACTGTATTTTTCGACATAGCCATCCATGGTGAGCCCCTCTGTCACATCCCTGACGAGCTATTTGGAGACAAAGACAGCAGATGACTTCTGAGTTCTGAGTACTGGGGAGAAAGGTTATAAAGATTCCTGCTTTCACAGAATCATTCTGGGGTTTATGTGCCAGAGTGGTGACTTCACTGGCCATAATGGCACTGGTGGTAAATCCATCTATGGAGGGAAATTTGAAGATGAGAACTTCACCCTGAAGAACATCCTGTCCATGGCAAATGCTGGACCCAATATGAATGGTTCTCAGTTTTTATCTGCCCTGCTAAGAATGAATGGTTGGGTGGCAAACATGTGGTCCCTGGTCAAGTGAAAGAAGGCATGAACATTGTGGAAGCCATAGAGCATTTTGGTTCCATGGCAGGACAAACAAGAGGGTCACCTTTGCTGACTAATTGCTGAGAACGCAAATTAAATTTGATCTATATTTTCAAGGGTTTTTTTGTTTGTTTGTTTTGGTTTTTTTTCTGTATCACTGCCCTGGAGGGAGTAGGAAGCCCAACCTTGCTCCTGGAGAGCTTCTGCTGGTTTTGAACTGTCAACCCTATGGGCCACAGTTCTGCACACAACCCCTGTGCCACCAGGGCTCAGCTAAAAATTGGTTGATTCTTCTTTATAGCTCATACTACTTGACTGAGATGTTCTTTGTTGAAACTTTCTTTTTTTTTTTCACCCACATCACTGACCTGGGGGGAGCAGGAAGTCCAGCCTTGCTCCTGGAAAGCTGCTCCTGGATTTGAGCCATCAACCCTGTGGGTCGCAGTCCCGCACACAACCACTGTGCCACCAGGGCTCAGCTCTGTATTTTCATGTTTAATCTTAAGCACCAAGACCAATCCTTGTATAGCTTGGGAAATCACCCTTCTATTCCCAATCTTTGTGCTCTCACTCCAGTTCTTCAGGTTTCCAACTTTCCTTATTCCCCCTAAATCCAGCTGGAAAGCAGAGTTAAGTTTATGATTATGAAATAAAATATGAATGATTAACAAAGAGTTGTACAATTTTAGATCATTTTCTTCTTTCTTGTGCTCATTATTGTTTGTTCTCTATTTCCCTCCAACATCCTCTCTCATGACCCTCAGAAACTATTCATCCAGTTTCTATAGATTTACTTACATTAGATTGCAAAATCAGGGGAAAAAATACCCCCCAAAACCACCAACAGTAACAAAGAAAGAGAGCCCTCAGTAGAAAACAAACTAGGAAGTATTAAGGTGTTTTATTTTAACTGAACTAAGTCCGCACTAGATCACTTTTCAGTGTACTCTGTGTGATAACAAGATTTTCAGATCCCTGCTCTTTGGTGAGAGGGGAATCATGAGAGACTTAATCCATGTTAGGATCCTGCATCCTTCCACAAACCAGTTCTCAGAATTTAAGCTCTAAAATCTCCTCTGATCTTAGATTTTATTATTTATAATCTTTGAATAACATGGGTTGGTGTTCTTTTTTCATGTGTACTTAGATGGCTGCTTAGTTTAGACAAGCTTTTAAGACCCCAGACACTACTCTTTCTGAAAACCGGCACCATCTACTTTCTTCACCACACTTTACTATAGCACACGTGTCTTTGGTGCACTCTTCACCAGTGTAAATATCAAGTAGGGTGTGTTAGTCAAGGTAGACTAACGCATCCCAACACAGCCCAGTCCAAGGTCCTAAGTCCAATATTAGTCCATATGTCCTATACCAGTCTATAAGTCCTCTTCAAACTCATGAAAGTCATGCAATAACAAATGTAGAATGACCACGAGACAGTGGGTATAAAAATCTTTGGATCCAGTGGTGGTGTAAGCAGCTCAGCACTGGTGTGGCTTCTCTAGGTTCAGGTTTCTGGCCACATCAGAGTAGGTTCATGTGGCTTCTCTTCAGGAATGTCTTGCAGAGAGCCAACCTTGACAGTGGAGTGTCTCCAAGAGAGTGAGAGTTGTCAACAGAAATTCTCCAAGGAAGTGAACCAAGAGAGATAGCATCTTTGCTTCCCAGAATTCTCAGAGGAGAACACCATACCCACACAGAGGTCTCATTGGCTATCCCCAGGTTGACAGGCTAGACTCCACCCCTACACTCGTAATCCTCAGACTGACACCAGATTAGGTGACTGCCACATGGGGAAACCTCATCAGAAATAATTGTTCTTATATTGGGGTACAAGGAAAGATGAGCTAAAAATTCACTCCTATATCTAAATTTTACTTATCTCGCTGGCCCACTTTACAGATATCCTTATTCTTTTAACGGAGAATATTATAAGTCATTCCCATGGGTTATATGGTAGTTCTATTGGTAGTACCATTAAGTTAACCAATGTTACAGAGTTGAGACCAAAGTACATGGAATGTTGGCTTATATAGATTAAAAAAATATGAGTGGACACTATTTACACAAGTAATGAGACTTGGAGGCAGGACAAAACTTTCACTAATGGTTCTTCACAGAGTCAGACTGTTTCTGCTGGATAGCAACATGTCATAAAAAAGATCAAAGAAAGTATGAAAAGAGGAAATATATAGTAGCCTTGGGTTGTCATTTATTGGGTCCCCTCAAAACGAGAAATTTGAACAGAAGAGTCCAACCCAAAACCAAATCCTTAACCTTGGGATATTAGTCGCCTGCTTTTTCTCACACTAGGGTGTGAGAAGTATCAGCCTTAAGTCCAACAGAGTGTGTCACTTCCTTGAATCTGCTGAAGTGTGTCTATCGGTGTGTTTAAGGTAACCTCCAGTTTATGTAATAGGGTTTCCAAATTGGCTCCTTCTGCTGCAGACTGGGAAGGATGTGTGTTTTGAGAGTACAGAGTCTCAAGCTCCAGTGTCTATAGCACAAAACCTGAGTCACCAGGGGCTGGAGAGAAAGAAACTAGGTCAAAAGTGTCCATTTAGGAACATCATACATATGTCAAAGGGGTGTATTCTCTCTTGGGACACATCTGTATCAGTATCGTGAAGCATTGTTCCCAATGGCAAGGTACTCCCCCCGCCCCCCAACACACACACACACCGTTTTTTCTCCAACAGAAGTCAACTCACCTTCCTGAGACACACATGTCCATCATGGAGGTCTTCTGTTTTGCTGACCTGCTATGTTACCAAGCACGGTGTGCTTTTCTGGGGACTTATCGCTCCTAATAACATGTCCAGAGTATGTAAGGCAAAGTCTTGGCATTGCCGCTTCCAAGGGACAGTCAGCTATACTTCTAACAGATTGGTTCCTGGAAGCCCAGAGTGTAGTCAACACCTTAATTCAAATGTAGTGATTCTTCCTTCACTTTTCTCATTTAGTGTCCAGCAGTCACCTGCATCTGAGGCATTTGCCTTCAAAATAGCATGACTTGGGTCAGATGACCCTGAATTCTCAAAGTGACAGCTAGGCTTTTTAGTCGTTTAAAGGGGTTTTTTGCTTGAGTGTGGGACTGCAGCCTGAGGACTTGGTGGTTCAAATCCAGTGGCAGCTCTCAGGAGCAGCGCTGGATAGCTCCCACAATCACCAGAGGGCAGTGACTCCACCCCCACCCCCCAAAAAATAAAATAAAATAAAAGGGTCTTTTGCAGAGAACAGGTTCATCCAATATGTCTCCAGAGAACAGGTTCATCCAATATGTCGCTTGACTTCTCATTTGCTGTTTCCATGGGTGTTGACTGTGGATCCAGGCAGAACAGAATCATTGGCGATGCTTACTCTGCTTCTAGCGATGTTGAACTTACAGGATGTTTCAACCCAAGACCTAGGTTTAAATGAGCAGTCATTGCTCAGGATTTTCTGAGCCAGGAAGTCAGATGAGTCTTAAGAGACATTCCTTCCTCCCTGTCTGGCATGGTAAAGAACTTGGGGACACATGACTGACAAGAGGGACTGCTAACTGCCAGCTTAGTACCTTGAAACTGGCAGGGGAAGGAGCTGACCTCCTGCTCCCAGAAAGAGTTATAGTTTTGGAAACCCACCAGGGGAGTTCTACCCTGTCCTGTACGGTCGCTGGGAGTCGGCATCAACTCCGTACCAGTGACTTTGGTCTTCCTGCTTTCGTATGGTGAGATTTGGGTCACTAACTGGGCCATGCTTAGCTGTCAGGGCTGATCCCCAGGCTCCCAGAAGGTCTGGCATTTCAGCACTCTATACATACCTCCCAGCATGGCTCCGTGGACTTCGCCACAGCATAGCGGTCTCAGAGTTCTCTACCAGGGATTTGATACCCTGAAATGGAGTGGTTATCAAGCCTCTTATTGCCTGGTGGAAAGCAGGCACAGCATTACTTCCAATGTGTTCCCTTCATCCAAACAAGGCCCCGGACTCAAGGTGGAGGGGTGGGGGTGGGGTCACCGCCTTACCACTGTGATGGATGGAGGGACACATGCACACAAGTTGGGGAGATGTTGGGTGGCAGCCACTGGGGAGGTCCTAGACCTCAGGGAAAGTCAGGGACCAGAGCCTTCTCCCACTGTCCAGGACAGCCTGTAGCATGGATAACACACACCCTCTGGCAAGCCATCCACGCCCAGACCTCTGTCCCCTTTCCTCACCGGTCCTGGTAGAAAGGGAGATGGGCGAGGGACATGAGGGGCCCCGGCTCCCTATCGATGAGAACGTGTATCAATCACCAAAGCAGAGCATGGCGTAGGCTTCCAGCCTGAGGGTCATGATGGGGACTCCGTCGGTCTCTCCTCCTGGCGGTGAGAGGAGGGGGCTGCTGATGGGCCCTAGGAGGCCCCTGAGCCTTATTTGTCATGGGTAGGGTTACTGGAGGTCCCAAAGTCTTGGTGTCACTGGTGACTTGGTGTCCCTACTCCTCTTTCTTTCTCTCATGTGGTCAGGGGCAGAAAGCAAACCTAGAGCTCCCCTCTGCCCGCTTCTCCCTGCCCAGCGGCCCTCACCACCAAGATGGAGCTGACCCTGAGACAGACTCAGTGGGCAGATGATGGGAGCTGGCTGGAAAGCTCACTCACAGGCTGGAGGAAAAGAGACTGCGGGTTGGCCTGGGCTCTGTGGAGGACTCCACCCCCGGGGGGGGGGGGGTGTGGCCTGCGGCTGAGGAGGGGGTGGGTGAGGGGCTCCCAGGTCTGTTCCTCCAGCACTGCTTCCTCCAAGGAGCACTTGCTCAGGGAGCGCTGCTCTCCTGGCACGAGCACCCATTTCAGCAAGCAGACCCCAGGGGCTAATTTTGTAGACACTGCCCAGCCAGGAGATAGGCAGCATGCCACAGACCAGCTGCTGTCTAGCACTCACTTCCTGCCGAGAGAGGAAGGTGACCTCAGGGTTGCTTTTCAGAGCGGCAAAACAAAGGAGCAACGAGGTCCCGAGTTGGTGGGCACAGCCCAGGCAGTTACTGACCAAAAGGCTGGCTGTTCAAGTCCACCCAGGAGAAGCTGAGGAGGGGGCCCCCCCGCAAGCTACAGCCCAATACAAGGAGCACAGCACTACTGAGTTCCCACGTGGGAATTCCTTCAACAGCAGCTGGTGAGTTGGTCGTGCTGGGAAGACTCCAGCACTCCAGTCTCTTGACATATCAGCCCTCTCGTTGTCTTACTGAGGTTTCAAAGGAAACAACTTCTCTGAAATCCATGTCACTCTCCCGACTCCTACTCTTGGTGATGTTCGTGCACAGACAATAGCCTCCACGGCACTGGATGGGGCATAACAAACAAGAACTAGGGGAGGTGGCTCAGTGTGTCTCCCTCCAGTCTCTCTGCTACAGAGCTGACAATCGACAAGAGCATCTTGCTGTCCTAGGCATCGAGACGGGGGATAAATAGACCTGCCCTCTGCCCAGGGATTCTGAAGTACAAGGATGGTGTGGTGTCCTTTAAGGCCACCACATCAAGGGGAAGGGGGAGGAGGAGGAGGAGGAGGAGGCGGGTGGGACTGGGAGGGTTGGGTTAGCAGGGAATCTTCTTCTGAAAGGAGCACAGGCGGAGAATAATTCAAACAATTCCTGAACACTTGTTATCTTGATATCTGGAAGATTACAAACAGAGTTCCTTAATTGTGTGTTTACAGTCAGAGCAGCCTAATTATCCAAGACAGCCAGGCACACATGCTGTCCCTCAAGCCTAATTTTGTTTACAGTGTGGCATGGCTCACCGGGTGACATTACTCAGCCAGCTAGGAGTGGCCAGGATGAGGAGACTAGGAGCAGAAGTGGCTCTCTGGGTGGGGGATGGGGGGCAATCAGACAGCATCCAGGTCTCAGTTTTTAACACCTAGCCCAGAGGGCCTCTGAAAGGCCCCTCCTCTCTCACAGAGATGCCAGGAAGCCGGGTTTGAGGGGCTGGAACTGGAGCTTGTGAAGGATGAAGGATGAAGGATGAAGGATGAAGGTGTGTTCCCGATGCTGGGGTGGCATGGAGTAGAGCCAGAAGGAGGCAGGACATGCCTTGTCACCCAGGGTGGTGAGATCAAGCCTAGTGGGGCCAGCAGGCTGGGCTCCTGTACTTCAGGTCACTCAGGAAGCCCCACATCAGGGTCAATATCCCCCATAGCCTCTCTTCTAGGGTCTGGCTGGCATGGTGGCTGTCAGGGATATTGGTGATCTTGTGTGTGATCAGAACAGCATTTCCCAAAGACCCAAGACATTTCTGAGAGAGAAAAATAAGGAAGCCAGGGTCCTACGTAACTCATGAACAGAAATGTTGCTTTAAGGAGCAGATGTGCCGTAAAGGCATCACATCGAACTGAGCTGAAAGAACCGACTGGTGTTTGTCAGCACTTGTGTTTCTTAGGGGGCCGATCCCCCGGGACATAGCTGACCCGGGCTCTGGCACAGACAGATACAAGCCCAGTCTCACTGGGCATCTCCCCTCCCTCCGGGTGTCCTTGTCTCAGAACCGCCTCAACGATACCCCCTGGATAGCACAAGATCCTTCTTCAGTTGGGCTACGGGGCCTTATTTCTCTCGGAGCTTGAGGCCGAGCCTGGGAGCTCATCTAGCTCCAGGGAGGAGGGAGGAGGCCGGCTTTCCCCAGCAAGGCAGCCCCCATCCCATTCCTCGCTTCACCCCACACTGACAGCTCATCAGCTTCGCAAAGGACAGGTGGCCCCGGGTCAGTCGGTGGAAGTCCAATTGTCCTTTGACCTTGCCTGCATGATTTCCCCATTACTCTTTTGTGTTGGCAGGAACGACTCATGAATTGCCTTCTCTCCTCTCTGACACCACATCCCTGACCCTTTCCTAGCTGTGGGGCAAGATCTACAGGACTCCAGGGGTGACAAATGCCCAACAATGAATATTATGATGCTGAGCCACATGCCCCAGGGTGGTCTGTGAAACCTTTCTCCCAGATGGTGTTTCCTGACTGAAAACTTGGAAAGGCCAGCAGAGGTCCACAAAGAACAGGAAGCATCTGAGCTGCCCCCTCACAGGGTACGATTTGGACGCACTCTTCCCCAGGATTCGCTTACGCACATGTCTGCACTCACTGCTCTGTGGGGCCATGGGCATGCCTGTGACCCAGAAAGGACTCTGGGAAAGCAGCTGGCTGGGGGTGGCTGCCAATGAGCATCAAGACAATAGGTGCCAAGACCCACTGGTCAAGTAGGAGTCTTCTTGGATGCCCAAGGCAGAAACGTGAATTCTTTCAGCATTGTTCTAAGTGCTCTTCCAAGTTAAAGTCACTGCCATCAAGTTCATGCTGACTCATAGCTACCCCATCAGATGGAGTCAAAGTGTCCTGTGGGTTTCTAAGACTGTAACCCTGCAGAGGAGCTGGCAGTTTCAAACTGCTGTCCAACACATAACCACTATGCTACCAAGTTCCCACAGCTATAGCATTGTCCTTCCTGACCCTCTGGCCCATAGTTCCTTGCCATCGCCTGAGCAGAGATGAAGCATAGCTCTTGTTGGTGCTTGGGTGTCTTCAGCATCCAAGGACGCCATGTTCCTTGTGTCTGTACAAAGAGGACATAGCATTTACATCAGATGGTCTTAGTTTCCTACTTAATGCCATGACAATGCATTCGCTGGCTTACTGTCAACCTGGTGGCTTTCTTGAGCAATCCTGGCCGAACAAGGGGCCTTCAGAAAAAGCTGCTGGATCCCTTGTCCCCACCTCCAGGGAGAAACCAGTCAAACTAAGGAATCCTTTTCACAGGGCTTCATTTTTGTAGATGAGGAAAACGGACTTCCTTATCATCTGTGCCAAGTGATTTATCACCTTGCTTCAGTTTACCTCGGGCCCTAGAGGTGAAGTGGAATGCATTGGGCTATTGTGGGATGAAATTAGGACTTTTCCACAATTATATATACTCCAAGATATTAAACAAATACTAGCAACCATTTGCCAGCATCTGGTGTAGAAGTCAGAAGCTAGATGTTCTCCCGAAAAGTTACAGGTATCAGGTCTTTCTGTGTCTTACAAAAGAGGGCCAACCCCCTACTGCTAGGACAATGGGTCACTGGCCCTGAAAGCTTTAGCTAAAGTCTCTGGCCCAAGGGCAAGCAAGGCTCAGCAGCCACCAGGAATCTAGGTCCCCCCCTCTTGTCACATGGGGACCCCACAATTCCTGTAACATGTGCCTATAGCACAACCTTTTCCTGTGATGTATGTCCTTACCTGTAATTAGGAGCCTTGCATGACTCCAAAGGATATATAAGGCATGGGCATAATAAAAGTTTTTTTTTCCTCTCTCTCTCTGTCTCTCTCTGTCTCTCTCTCTCTCTCTCCCATTAGTGCCAGATAGGCCCCTCTCCTCCCATGTCCCATGTCTTCCCTTCCCCCAACACTCTCTCTCTCCACCTGGACCACCTAACGGGCTAAGGTGAGCATGCTACCATGAAATGTGTCTGACTCTTATTATTTCTTTTTTCTCATGCTCTCTATAACTTTACTATAATAATTAATAACTGTCGCTGTACAACTGTGCCTATCGAACCCGTGATGAATGCATCAGAGGCTAGCTTCCTCTGATAGGCTATGATACTCAAGATCGGCAGTTCAACCCCACCCCCACCCCCAGCCGCTCCCTGTCCTATAGGGCAACAACAACATAGGGTCACAATGAGACTGCATTGCCTCAGTGGCAGTTAGTCTGATGTTCAGTTGACCTGAGAGGACTCCTCTTGCCCCCAGCATGGTTTGGTTCTCAGTGCCTCCATTCACCCCAGACATCACCTCCAACAGCTCCAGGTATCAAAACTAGCTCCTTCTAAGGGTCTGACAAGAAGCACTCAGCTTGTTGTTCTAGGTTATTGTTGGTTTTTTGTTTTTTTTTTTTCCAGGCCAGAGGAAGTGTGTGGACCAAGCGATACTCTAAGTCAAACTTTATTATGTCGTTATATCCTGAGACCGATTCTTTTTCTCTTTATTTTCCCTCTCTTGGTTAACGGTAAATTTTATTGCATAAATAAATCCCACATGCTGTAATCCATGCCTCGCAGCCTACACACCAATTAAACTTGAAGTTGACACAGTCCAAGCACAATTACCATGTAATCTGCACAGCGAACCCCCATTTATTTGCTTGGTAATAATAGGCAGTGCCGTTTAGCTACATGGCGGCTGTGAGTGCTGGGGTCAGCGGCAGTCCTGCTTGGAGGGGATTTATGGGCTTATGGGAAGGCTTCTAGAGGGCACACTGCCTTCACCTGCCAGGTGGGCTACTGCACTGCTCCTGGGACTGAGGACCCCAGCCCCACTGAGCCCGGGAATGTTTCTTGGGCAGGAGACAGACCTGGCAGGACCCAGGAATGTGCCAAAAGGGCTCAGCAGACCCCCACCCTGATCACAGAAAGATCCTTTTTGGTTTGAATTAATGTAGTTCGTTTCTTCAGTGGAAACGCACACAGCAAAACATGGGCCACTTCAACCATCTCCACATGTACCCTCGTCACTGGGGACACTCTTCAACGTTAGCCATCTTTTCCCAATTAACTGGTTCCCAAGCGATTTCATCATCATTCAGCCAAGATCACTGCCCCTCCCTCCCTTCTTAGCTAAGCTTCCAAATGGCTGTTGTCGATTTCTAGACCCAATTCTTTAGAACAGTAAAGGAGAGTCCTAGTGGCAGCATGGTCACATGTTGGGCTACTAATCACAAGGTCATCAGTTTGAAGTCTTCTGCAACGGTTCCACTGGAGAAAAATGAGGCCTTCGATGGCCATATGGAATCACAGTCGGGAAACCCACAGGGCAGTTCTACCCTGTCCTGTAGGGTCTTAAGGAGTCAGCAGGGACTCCCTGGGCCTGAGTTTGGGGTTAGAAGAGTTAAATACCTCCCACAGACATGCTTTCTTAATTAGACTAACTGTACATTTAGCTCAAAGGTGACATTGAGGATGATTTGGGTTCAATTTCTAAAGATGTCTTCAGGGCGATTGTGCTGAGGTGGGGGAGGAGTGAGTTATCAGCTCCCACAGGCTCTAGAAAATCTGGATTCAGGAGATTTTGGAACTCTGTCCTGCAGCACCCCTCCCTGCCCCCCCCCCCCCCCCCCCCCCCCCCACACACACACTCTGAGCAAGAGTCTACGGGACTCTTGTCATAGGTGGGCAGTGTTGGTAGTCAGGCACCATGCAGTCCATCTGGTCTCATGGGAAAGGAGACCACAACTCCAGAGTCTGAACAGT
>PVJH01036754.1:0-18518 GCA_004026705.1 Nesogale talazaci | reverse complement strand
AGGGGGGGCAGGGGAGGGTGGTTTGCCATCCAGCCTGCCTCAGTGGGCTGCGATGGGAGGGGGCTTAGGACAGGCCTGGCCCGTGGCAGGTAGGTGTCAGAACATTGTCCCCTGCCACTGTTGGGGATCAGAGTCCTTATACCACAGCCCATACCTGCCCAGCCTCCAACCTGGGCTCTGGCCCCACATCCCACCAAGCACACTCAGGAGGTGCCCCAGAGCTGTGGGAACAGCAGGGAGGAGGCAGCTCAGAGGAGCCCATGTGAAAGCAGAGGCTAAGGGGCTTCAAAGCCTTCCTAGGAGAATGGAATGCTTCCTCATCTAGAGGAGGCTTCCACCGCAAACTCCCTCCCACCGAGTCTATTCCAGCTTAGGGGGCCAGGGAAGAGCCGCCCCTGTGAGACAGGAGCACAAAGCTCCGCCCTTCTCCCAAGGAGCAGCTGGTGGTTTCAAGAGTCTATTCCAGCTTAGGGGGCCAGGGAAGAGCCGCCCCTGTGAGACAGGAGCACAAAGCCCCGCCCTTCTCCCAAGGAGCAGCTGGTGGTTTCAAACTGCTGACCTTGGGGCTAGCAGCCCACTGCATGACTGCTATGCTACCGGGGCAGAAGGGGCTTTAGGGATCTGCGAAGCTGGCTTGGTATATCATCTGTGACCTCCGCTCACCCCGGGATGGGCCTCAAAGTTCCAGGCAAGCCCACGAGGAGGAGGCCATATGGGCCGAGGCTGGCCGGGTCCTACAGAAGTTCCCTCCCCTCTCTCCCTGCTCCCCTCCCCCCCCCCAGGGCGAGGAGGTCCTGCGGCAGCTGCAGACCCTGGCACCCCGAGGCGTGAAGGTCCGGGTCGCCGTGAGCAAGCCCAACGGGCCCCAGCCACAGGCCAACCTACAGGCTCTGCTGCAGAGTGGTGAGTTGGGGGTGCCCTGGGGCTGGGCCGGGCCTGCCTGGGCCTCTTGGGCCTCTGACCAATCCCCTCACCGCCCCGATCGGTTGCAGGCGCCCAGGTCCGCATGGTGGACATGCAGAAGCTGACGCACGGAGTCCTGCACACCAAGTTCTGGGTGGTAGACCAGACCCACTTCTACCTTGGCAGCGCCAACATGGACTGGCGCTCCCTGACCCAGGTCAGCTTGCGATTGGCCCATTGGCTCTCCCACCCGGGACATCCAGTCTCTCCCCATTCCCGCCTCAGTCCCCAAGTCCTTTCTACCCAGTCTCTTTCTGACCTCCAACCTCCCACTCCCACCACCCCATCTCTAAATCCAGCCCTCTACCGCCCTCCCCCATTCAGGAAGCTGGGGCTCCCTCCGAACCCTCGTGGCAGCTGCCTCCCTTCCCTGCCACCCAAGGCCACCCAGGCCTCGCCCACACGTTTGACCTTTATTATGCACTCACGGTGCCTGCACGCTGTCAGCCGCGAGTCCTGATGATGTCGTGAATGTGGTGCTAACAGACAGATCTCCTGGGACTCCGGGGCCATGGGCGACAAGAATGTCCTCACACAGGACCCGTCAGAGTGTCAGACCCAGGGTGGGAGAGGCCCGGACACATCGGTTAGGGCTGGGATTAGGGAGGCGCAGGAAGGGGGCTGGGAGGAGGGGTACAGGCATGGGAGTTGGGCTGGGACGAGGGAGGCAGAGGTGGGGTGCTCTGGGCTAGGCTGCGGGGCCACAGAGGACTGAGGACAAGGTCAAGGGGACAGAGCAGGCTTGAGAGGCACAGAAGAAGGGGTGTCTGACTCATCCTGGGGTGTCAGGGAGGGATTCTAATCTGATACCTGTTGGGTCTGTGGGAATTAGCCGAAGACCAGGATGAAGGCACAGCTTCATGGAGGGTGTGGAACGGAAAGAAATGAACATCCATCCGCTCACTCAACCAACACGGGAGGCCTTGCAAACGTTCATGGACAAACGGGATCCAGTGATGATGGATTCCCCTCGAGTTCTTTGAAGCTCCTCAAGTTTCCTAGGCCGCACCAAGCCCCTGATCTCACCAGCTGAGGGGACAATTGTCGCTAAGGTCCCCCCATGCCTGACCTCCTCCCAGGGGGCCCAGGATTGTCACCAGCGTGACGCAGGACCCTGGGCTCAGAGGACTGCTGGTGCAGCCTGGGCAGGCGGAGGGCTGCTCTGTGTCATGGGTGGCCGTGTTGAGCACACGTCAGCTTTCTCGTTGTTTGCACCATCTTCTGCTTCCCCTTCTTGTCTTCTCTCTGCCTCCTGGTAAGCGCTGACTGCTGGCTTTCCTATCCCGGTTTACAGGCGATACCGATTCTTTTTTTTTTTTTTTTTTTTAGGCATCACTGCCCTGGTGGTGGGAGTAGGAGGCCCAGCCTTTGCTCCTGTGAGCGGGAATTGAACCTCCGTCCCAGTGGGCCGCAGTCCCGCGCACTACGCCACCGGGGCTCAGCCCAATACCGATTCTTTTGGAAGCCAGTCCCGTTGACTGGAAAGTGGCCTGCAGAAATAGCTCCAAGTTCAAGTTCCAGGGCATTTCAGAGCCAGAGTCTCTGGGGGCCCCTCTCGTCACTCGGTGGTCCAATAGGCTGGACTTTTTCAGGGCGTTTCTCAGCCCATCTCTTTCCTCTTGTATTTTCCTCTCGGCAGCAAGGAGACACCTGCAGCCCCTTTAAGATCTTACTTGGGGATCTCGGGCAGATACCCAGGTTCTTTTCTCCCACGGAGCACCTCCTACCAAATGTGCGGGCGCAGTTCAGGCAAAGCCCCTTGCATGCCATTGCATGTAAAGCATCTCCCCCCCCCCCCAACACACACACACTGTTGTCTCATCGCATGCTCATCCTTTTACAGCCGTTCCCAGCAGCATTCTGGAGCTCGTGCCTTCACGCGCTCGCAGGCAAGAGAGACTTTCTCCACAATTCTCACTTCCTTCCGAGCTCTCCCCAGAACTGTTGCTGGCATCCATAATCCTACCAACAGTGTCTTCAAGGCAACCGAGGCCTTACCCTTACAGCTCACTGCTGCGAAGGGGACTCTGACTCTGTGAGCGTGTGGCATAAAGTAGAACTGCCCTGTAGGGTGTCATCTTCACAGAACCCGGTCGCCTCGTCTTTCTCTAGAGGAGCAACTGGAGGCTCAAACTGCCGACCTCTCAGTAAGCAACCAAGCACTTAGCACCGAGCCACCAGGCTCCTGGAAATAATGCCAGCATCGACCCGGTACCCAGTTTCAAAGCTGCTTCCACATTTGACCTGTCAGAGCAGCACCCCACTGCCAGTACCACATTCTTACGCCGTCGTGTTGCTATGACAGAAATACCACAAGTGGGTGACCTTGCCCAGCAGAAATGCTGCTTCTCACAGAATCGGAAGCTAGAAGGCTGCATTCAGAGCAGCAGCTCCAGGGGAAGGGCTGTCCGGCTCCCCCGGTCCTGGACAGTTCTTGTGTCCTTCTCATTGCTCACATCCGCTTCTTTCCCTTGCTTGATTCATCTCCTTTACATCTCGAAAGAGATGAATTCAAGGCACACCCTGTATTAGTTGCTCCCCGTTAACATAGCAAAGACACCTCCTTCACAAGTGGGACTATAGCCACAGACCTGGAGATTCAGATTTTTTTTTTTGGTTGTTTCTGTTCTTTTTTTTTTTTTTAATCAATCATTTTATTGGGGGCTCATACACCTCCCATCATACAAACATCAATTGTATGCAGGCCCCATTTACACACCCATTGCCATCATCACTCTCAAAACATCCTCCCTCCCTCCAGGCCCCCAGTATCAGCTCCCTATATTACCCTTCCTGCCCCCCTTCCCTTAGTAATTTACAAATTGTTATTTTTTCATCCTGTACACTGTCCAATGTGTCCCAACACTTGATTCCCTGTTGTCCGTGTCCCAGAGAGGAGGCTACGTGTAGATCCCTGAAGTTGGTTCTCCCTTTCTATTCCTCCATCCCTCCACCCTCCTGGTATTACCACTCCTGGTACTAGTCTTGAGGGATCAGCTATCCTAAGTTTCCCATGTTTCCAACTTCACTGTACATCTCCTGGTCTAGCTGGATTTATGTGGTAACATTGGGGTCATCAGTGGGTGGGAGGCAGCATGGGAACTAGAGGAAGGTTGCATATTTCATAGCTCCTACCCTGTATCTTAACTGACTCATCTCCTTGTAACCCCTCTGCAAGAGGATGTCACCTCACCTATTGATGGGCTTTGGGTGAGATTCAGATTTTTGACATGTACATTTTGAGGGGAAACAATTTGGTCTGTAACAGGGGAGCCTGAGGGATGGGAGAAGTCCGGGACAGAACAAGAGGGGGGACTGAGGGGCAGAGAGAGGGGGCAGCCGAGGGGGTGAGCAGGAGGAGACAGAGGAGCTGAGAAGCGGGGAGACTGACTGGTGCAGGGACCAAAGCGAGCGTATCTGATGGTGTGACAGCTGGACATTGCCTCACTGCAGAGAGCGCCATGGGGCAGCACTGCTGTTGCTCACACAGACAGGAGTGGAGAAGACTGCCACTATTGGGGTGGGAAGCCTGAGCCTCCCGACCCCCCAGACCTCACCCTGCATGGAAAGTTGAGAAAATAGCTAAAAACCCAAACCCAGGAGACTCTTGGGTTGATTTGCAGAGATCTGGGAGACCCCGGGGAATGGGGCTGCCTCTTGGCTTCTGCAGGCCACTGCACCCTGGCCCAATTCTGCCCTCCACAGGTCAAGGAGCTCGGTGTGGTCATGTACAACTGCAGCTGCCTGGCCCGAGACCTGACCAAGATCTTCGAGGCCTACTGGTTCCTGGGCCAGGCGGGCAGCTCTATTCCATCCACCTGGCCGCGGGCCTATGACACGCGCTACAACCAAGAGACCCCGATGGAGATCTGCCTCAACGGGACCCCTGCTCTGGCCTACCTGGCAGTGAGTCTGGGGGCACGGGGGGCGGTGTGGAGGAGCGTGGCCACCCTCCACTGCTCATGGCGTCATCTGGCCTGGCTGCATGGCCTCTGGGATTGTGGGGGGAGCCCTGACCACTGCCTGTCACCCCCAGTGATCTGTTTGATCAGGGCTCTGGACAGTGAGTGCTCCCTCCTCCTTGGGTCTCAGGTCTCTCCTGATGGCCCCAACCTTCTAGGCTTGCTGGACAGAATCAGCTTGGTTCATGACCATTATTGTCGTTTGTTGGTCTGGCTCAGAGCCGCCCAGCATGCAGGCGCTCCGTTTACTGGAAGCGCTAGATTCACTTGTGTGCTAGAAGATGGGAGAATTCCGTGGCGCCCAAAAGGACACACCATTCATCCAAGTCGAAGTTCAGAAGGGCTAGAGACAGCGGAAAGAAAACAGGAAATATGCGGGGAAGGGGCTAGAAACCACTTCCTTAGTATTTGCCTCAGATTCTTCTTTTAGCTCTTCCATAGCCTCGTGTGACTCAAAACCCGACACCCCCCCCCAACCATTCCATCCATTCCAGCTTGCAGCCCCCCACCCCCAACCCCCACCCGTGGCACAGAGTGGAAGTGTGCCTGCGAGTTCCGGCGGTCACTGTTGTATTTTGCTTTTTTGGTTTTTTGGGGCATCACTGCCCTCTGGTGGTGGGAGTAGGAGGCCCAGTCTTTGCTCCTGTGGAGCCGCTGCTGGAATTGAACCTCTATCGCAGTGGGCCACAGTCCCACGCACAACCACTACGCCACCGGGGCTCAGCCCCCGGCGGTCACTCTGTACGGGAGCAGGAAGCCTGGTCCGCCTCATGCAGACCTGGTGGTTGCAGCCCGAGGCTTACCCAGCAGCACCGCTTGGGAAGGCAGGTGACTGGAGCCTCCCTATCGGAGGGCGTGGAGGTAGCACATGCCCTCCGTGTGGACAGTGCCGCTGCCAAGGGCTGCAGGGACTGGGGACGGTAGATGGGGAGCTGCTGCTGTGACCTGTGAACCTTCACGTTTGGGGCGGGCAGCCGAGGCACCTCTTGGTCCCCGGGCCAAGGTTCTCTGGGCCTCATCCTGGCAGAATAAAGAAGAGCCCAGACACAGAGCGCGCACTCTAGGACTGCCGTTCCTCAGGCGACTTCTGTTGGCCTTTGGGTAGCCCCGTACAGTATCAGTGGGGTAGTGGCCGTGGGTTGGGCAGGGTCAGCAGTTCGAAACTTGAGAGAATGTTGGGACTGTCTCACCCTGAAGAGGTACAGGCTCCGAAACCCTGGGGGCACTTGTGCCTGTCATGTAGGGTCATGATGAATGGGCGTCAGCCCCATGGCAGTGGGGTTTTTTTGTTTGTTTGTTTGTTTTTGTTTTGGGGGGCATCACTGCCCTCTGGTGGGAGTGGGAGGTCCTGCCTTGCTCCAGGAGAGCTGCTGCTGGATTTGAACTGCCAAGCCAGTGAGCCGCAGTCCCGCACTCAACCACTACGCCACCGGGGCTCAGCCCCCTTTTTTTTTTCTTTTTTTTGGGGGGGGACATCACTGGTCTCCGGTGGTGGGATAGGAGACCCAGCCCCACGGCTGGAATTGAACCTCCATCCCAGTGGGCCGCAGTCCTGCGCACAACCACTACGCCACCAGGGCTCAGCCCCTTCTTTCTTTTTTTTTCAATGATTTTATTGGGGGCTGGTACAGCTCTTATAGTACTCAATACATCATTTGTATCAAGCATATTTGTACACATGTCGCCATCTTCACTTCCAGGTATTTCCTACTTGAGCCCTCGGCATAATCTCCCCTTTCCCCTCCTTTTTAATACCGGGGGCTCCTACAACCCCATCACGATCCATACAGACATCAGTCGTCTGCAGGCCACATGTGCACACTTGCTGCCATCCTCACTCTCAAAACACCCTCCCGCCACCTAGGCCCCGCTTGGGTAGGATTTTCAATGGCTGGGTTTTCCGAGGCCCATCCCCGGGCCTTTCTTCTGTGATCTCTCCGAGTGGGTTCAAACTGCCAGCCGACAGGTTAGCTCCCGATGACACTAACCACAGACAGTGCTTATTAAATGCCTCACCCCATGAAAATAACCTGCAACGGCCAGTGCGTGCCCAGCTGCCCTTTTGTCTTTTTTGCACAAGAATGATGTTAACGTCACGACTAGGTCAAGTAATAATCGGGGTGACTGAAGACCAACTGGATGCTCTCGCTGTAGGGGCTCACCCGTCCCTTGACAACCCTGGCAGGTAAAGCTGTGCTTGTAGCCATGTATACACCGGGGAGCAGATACAGAGGACCCGTGACCCAGCTAAGAAGTGGCAGAGAGGGGAGCGACAACCGAGGTTTCTTCCCGACCTCTCCCAAGACCCAAAGTCACACCCCTCCCCCGGGCAGGGGTCAGAAGTAGCAGAGAGAAGAGTGAGCGCACGTGACCTGGTGGCATTCGCTAGCAGTAGATGTGTGAAGAGTGGAAGTGCGCCTCTCAGTTATGTACTGCATCACAGCAAACCTACCCAGAACCTACTGGCTTAGGACAAAAATGGCTTTGTTTGCTCCCCATTTGGGCCAGCCTCAGCAGGGCAGTTCTTCTGCTCCCACTTGGGTCCCTCGTATGGTTCTGGTCTGTCCATAGCGGGCAGATACGGTGTTTTCATGTGAAGGACACTCACTGCTGGCTGTTCTGAAGTTGGGTGGGAGAACTGCCTCGTCAGGGCTTGACTGGTCCGACCGGGCCTCACTCGCAGGACCAGTGCCGGTGCTGGCTGTGGGCCGAGCCACGCAGCTCCAGCAGGCTCAAGCTGTTACAAGCCACAGCCGGGTACCACACCCATTGATGCAACTCACCCATTTGCTGATGGCCCCTTGGCCAGGGCCAGCATCCTGGTGGAAGGCACCAGGCACCAGCACAAGGTGTGAGTGAGCACGGGGAAGCGTGACTCACCAGGGACTGCATGCTAGCCGTCCCGGCACCGCAGGGAAATAAGATCCCAAGACCACTTCCTTTGCAGTTTCGGGTTCCTCCTCTGAGAAGAGAAACTGGCAGCACTGCCCTTTATCCCCCACAGGCTGTGGTGGGGATGGAGGGAGCTGGAGAAGGAAGGGGCTTGGCACTCACGGGCACCGGAGGCTATGCCCAGAGAGGCGGATGAATTCTGAGCCATCCAGGGAAGCAAAGTGAAGGAAGAAGCCAGACTGGCGTGTGCCTTAGTTAATCACCCAGTTAACACCAAAGGAGGAGTGTTGTGAGGCCCAAGAGTCTGCGTTTCTAACAAGGTGCCAGGCCAGGCATCGGTGGCTGCTGCTGCTGCACTGGGGACCAGATGTCGAGAACCACCTGCTTAGTCAGGCCAGAGGTTCTGGAACCTGCTAGCCTGGGTTCACTGCCTGGCCCGGCCCCCTTTACCAGCCTGGGACCTGAGACTGAGCTCACTTAACCATTCCTTGCCCTGAACCCTTGGTCACATGCAGTCACTGCCCATCCCCTCCAAGGGGACTGAGGATGCTAAGATCCAGGGGACCCAGATCCAGACAGGGCCGACCCAACATGGGACCCCTGGGGATAGGTAGCGGCCTTGTCAGGACACGTGCCTTGACCACCCCCTTGTCCCCAGAGTGCGCCCCCACCGCTGTGTCCGAGCGGCCGCACCCCAGACCTGAAGGCTCTGCTCAATGTGGTGGACAGTGCCCGGAGCTTCATCTACATTGCCGTCATGAACTACCTGCCCACCATGGAGTTCACCCGCCCGCGCAGGTGCGGGGGGCGGGGAGGGGGGTTGGGGGCTGGGAGGGAGGGAGGGAGGGGGCGCCGAGGAAGAATGAGGCTCCGGGAGCAGGTGAGGCGAAGGGGCAGAAGAGGAGGCAGAGGCCACCTGGGCCGGAGCTGGAGCAGGGGGCAGGTGCGGGCACATGGAGATGGCTCTGTGGGGGTCATAGAGGAGAGGCTGCCACTTTGGGAGCCGGGGAGTTGGGATGAGACTTTGGGTGAGGGGGAGGTTTCCAGAACAGGTGGGGAGCAGGAGCCAGGGCTGGAAATGGAACGTGGCGCCTGGTGCTTGGCAGACGAGGCAGGCTAAGACTGTGAGGGTCTGGGAGTTTCTCATCGGGATGGGGAGGAAAAACTGGGGACTAGGGAGGAAGAGGGTGGGTTTGGGAACTGCAGGACATCGGAGGCCGTGAGCAAGCCAGAGGGAGTCGAGGTGAGGAGGATGGAAGCCGTGTGGGTGGAAGGCAGGATTGAAGGCACTAGAAGCTGGAAATGGGGAGCTCGGGGGCTCACAAAGGGGCCACTGTGGACAAAGCCACCCCCACTCCAGCCACCCCATCCGCCGCTGCAGGTTCTGGCCGGCCATCGACAACGGACTGAGGCGGGCCTCCTACGAGCACGGCGTCAAGGTCCGTCTGCTGGTCAGCTGCTGGGGCCACTCGGACCCGTCCATGCGGGCCTTCCTGCTCTCCCTCGCTGCCCTGCGCGACAACCATACCCACTCGGACATCCAAGTGGTGAGCGTTGGCCTGGGCCGCTGCAGGGCAGGACTCAACTCTGCTGGCAGGGACAGCCCCCGGGAGCCTGGTCTTCAAGGGGCAGAGGGAGTCAGAGCGGTTACCCAAGCAGAGCCACAGATTCAGGGGGACCCAGGGGGACAGAGTAGGCCTGCCCCTGGGGGTCCCCGAGAGAGAGCACAAAGCCCTGTCTTTCTCCCTCGGAGCGGCCAGTGGTTTTGAACTGCTGACCTGGCGCTTAGCGACCTCACACATCACCTGTACGCCACCAGAGGGCCCGGGGCAGAGCCCAAGAAGGTGTAAGGTGTGAGGCCTGCGGGCAGAGAGGAGCCACGCACGAAGGCCTGGGCCCCGTTCTCATCCAGCGGTTCCCGGGGACCCTCGGCTGGGCTGTCTCGAGCCCCCCACGGCCTTGCCTCTGGGCGTCTCCAGCCCACCACGTGCCTCACACCCCGCCCCCTTCACCCACCCCAGAAACTCTTTGTGGTCCCAGCGAATGAGACCCAGGCCCGGATCCCCTATGCCCGCGTCAACCACAACAAGTACATGGTGACGGAACGTGCTGCCTACATCGGTGAGTGACCCGAGCTCGGGCTGCCCGGGCAGAGGGGGACGGACGGAGAGGGGGCTCTGGGGGCCCCGTACGCCCTGACCTTGCCCCATCCCCCGCCCTGCAGGCACCTCCAACTGGTCCGGCAGCTACTTCCTGGATACGGCGGGCACCTCGCTGCTGGTGACCCAGAACGGGCCGGGGGGCCTCCGGAGCCAGCTGAAGACCCTGTTCATGCGGGACTGGAACTCCCTGTACAGCCACGACCTGGACACCTCTGCCGACGGTGTGGGCAACGCCTGCCGCCTGCTCTGAGGCCTGGGCCGGTGGACCCAAGTCCCTGCCCCCAGGCCCCCCGCTTCTGTCTGCCCCTTTGTGGCCCCTGCAGGCACCCCCCTGCTGCCCCACCTCCACCTCCACCCCTGCTGGCCGACGCTGCGGCCCTGGGACCCAGCAGAGCTGGGGGAGGGATCAGACCCCAAAGAAGTGGGGTTGCATGCTGGGCCCAGTCCCCGCCCACCTACCTCCTTTCCAGGGAGAAAGGGGTCTCTGGTTATAATAAAAAAACTTGTCTGTACAGCCGGGGCCTGTGTGGTGGTGACGGGCGGGGGCTTGGGACACTCAGGGAGCGCTGCCGGGGGCCTGTGGGGGGGACAGCTCAGTGTGCCCGGGTGGGCAGACCCGCGCTGGGCCCTGAGCACACGACCCACACGTGCTGATCTTCCAGTGTCCCCTCCCCAGAGCCTGTCTTGAGCCTGTCATGTATGAAGACCTCCACACGTGACCCACATGCATGCACTCCACCTGCAGCATCTACTTAAGCCCTGGCATGTGATCCTTGTGGCCAGGTGGGGAGAGGGGCTGGCCCAGAGCGTGTGGCCGGCATGCAGGGAGGGCTGGTGGGGTAGCCAGTGCAGGTCGGTGTCGCAGCCCAGGCCATGAGGCCGGCTGTTTCCCAGGTGGGCGAGTGCGTGCTCGGGAGCTTGACGCTCTGCATCCACGCACTGGGGAGTGCCCGCCAAGCCCCGGCAGGGAACCCAGACAGCACGCGCCAGCCGAGATCCTGCCAGCCCAGCCGGTGTGTGCTGAGCCTCACTTCAGGCATTAGTGCTGGGGCAGCAGGACGGTAGCTTGGAGGCGGGACTGCTAAACAGCTCTTTATTGAAACAGGCAGAGGCAGCCCGGCCAGGGCCTGCTGGGGGCAAGCAGGGGGCAGCCTCCTCCCTGTGTCCCTCTGGCCAAAGAGGCCACTGGCCTGACCGGAGGCCTTCCGGAGTGGCGGGGTATGTGGAGGCACGTGCCGTGAGCAAGAGGCACAGGGAGTTTCTGGATAACTAACTTTCTGGAAGAATAATTTGTGGGTTCTGGGGGCCGACTCTGAGGACAGCGTGGGTCGAGAGGGGGAGGCTGCCCCAGCCAGTGTCGTCCCCGTGATGGGCAGGGGTGGAGTCACCCTCAGTGGTGCCCGCCAACGTGCTGCAGAAAGCTGGTGGCCCGGGGGTGGCGGGCTGGCAGGCCCTGAACCCGTGGCGCCCTGACACCCTCCAGGCTCCAGTCCGGGTCACTCAGCCACTCCTCAGGACAGCTGCTGGGGTCAAAGAGCTCCGGGACCGGCCTCTGGGGAGGAGAAGGGCGGGCATCAGGGCCCCTCCCAGCCGAGTCTGGGTCACATCCCCAGGGAGGTTTTGTAGGTTTGGTCTGGAGCCCTCATTGGCTCCCGGGGTGAGCTAGTGTGGGCTGAGCCCAGTCCTGAGTGTGGGGCAGGGTGGGCTGAGCCCCGGTCACTGGGGGCTGGAGGGGGGGCAGTTAGTATGAGTTGAGTCTCTGCACATCCTGAATATGGGTGAGTGTGCTCTCCCCGAGCCCACCGCTAGTACAATGGAGGTGAGAGGCAAGGCGTAGTCCACCGCGCCCCCCTTCCTGGGACGCAGAGGGAGACCCCGGCTGAGAGCCCCTGCTGGCCACCTGGCCTACCTCCGCCTCCATGGCCAGCTCCTTGATGGTGGGCCCGTCCCCGTCCCGCTGCGGGATGCTGGGTGGCTCCGCGGAGGCCCCTCGGGGCTCCCCCTCCTCCCAGCCGCCACCCCGGCAGGGCGCCTCATCCTCGGGTGAGGCCTGGCTCAGCCGGATGAGGTTGCTGAAGTTGGAGCTGGACTTGGAGCCGGCGGGGAGCTTGCGGGCCTTGTGGCGGCCTGCCAGCCGGCTGCCGTAAAAAGCCAGGATGGGCTCCGGCCCGGAGTCGGGCACCCGCCGCCCAGGGGCAGCCGCCTTGAGCGGGGCCAGCACGTCGGAGACCATGTCCACGCGGCTCTCGGCCCACAGCCCCCGGCCGGGCTCCTGCAGGCTCAGGTCGTCCAGCTGGTCGATGGCCCTTTGCATGCCTGGCGCCTTCTCCTCACAGAAGAAGGGCCCGCTGCCCCCGGCGCTGCCCAGGCCGGCCGCCGCCACCGCCTCCTCCTCCTCGGCCAGCGGGTAGAAGGGGGGCCCGTCGGCCCCGGGGGCGGCGGGCGCCGGCAGCTTGCCCTCCCCCTGCAGCGAGAGCCGGCAGCTGCGCAGCGACAGCTGGTAGTAGCGGGTGGCCTCGTGGGCGCTGCGCAGCTGCTGCATGGACACGAAGGGGTGGCACAGGGCTGCGCTGGGGCTGATGCGCTCGTGCGACTCCCACGTCAGCATGCGCTTGATCAGCTCCACCATGCTCTTGAGGTCGGCGTGCTCGGCCAGCGCCTCCCGGTCCGGGAAGGTCAGCCGGCTGGCCGCCACGCCGCCGTTCACCGTCTCGATCTGGTCCAGCGACTTCAGCATGTACTTTCGGCGTTCCAGCGGGCGCACCTGGCGGGCACAGGGGCGGAGTTGGGGGGCCCCCTGCCCCCCCCCGCCACCCTGGAGGCTACGCCGTCTTGCCGTCACGGAGCCCGTGGGCTTTGGGTCCCCCACACTGGGCTGTACACCCCCAGGTCAGCAGTGCGACCTCACGCCTTGCTGCACGGAGGGAGGGGAGGGGCGGGCCTCCACTCCGCCGCAGCGAGCTTGGTTTCCTGGTGGACAGGCCCAGGGAGCGGCGGCGTGGGTCGCACCTGGGGCGGCCAACCACAAGGGCAACCGTTCTAAACCACCAGCGGCTCCCCGGAAAGATTTGCTGCCTGGGAAGCACACGGGCGGGCCACTCCGCGTCGGACTCAATTCGTGGCAGTGAGCGTGGTCTCCGTCGGGGGGGGGGGGGGGGCCAGCCCAGCGCTCCCTTGTTGGGGCGGAGTCCACACACCTGAACCCTGACTTCCGGTCCTGCCCTTGACCTGCCTTGGAGCTTGCTTGCTGCTGGAAGGGCCATGCATGCCTCTCTAGTCGAAGCCAGCAGGAGCAAGCGCGGGGCTGTTCACCAGCCCTCCTGGGGTGTCTCCCAGGCCCCCCTCTCACTGACCTCTCACCAGACCACCCCTCCCCAGCAGTGCGTGGAAGAAGGGGCTGCCCGAAACGTCTGGAGTCCAGTCCAGACCCCTGTTGGCTGCCGTGTCCCTGATCCAGAGCTCCCAGACCGGGCCGGAGGCCACTCTCGAGCGCAGCAACAAGCCTTTGAGGGTGACAGTCCAGCCGCGGGACTACAGGGCAGCTGCCAGCAACCCACCTTTCATCTTACCCTCCTACCCCTACCTGCCGTCTAGCTCAGAGCCCTCCCGCTGCATACGTTTGATGACCGCAGCCACGATGGTACCAGAAAGGCTGCCTGGAGCCTCCATTCCCATCTGGGGTCTACTCAGATCCCTGTTTCTGGGCGGCACTCACACTCAGCCTGCACGCCTCCCCCCCCCCTTCTCCGGGGTGAGGCCCAGGTCCCTGGGATGCCGTCAAGTCTGTAGCGTTCCTGAGGTAGGAGGTCTTCATGGGAGCAGTCTCACCTCTCTCCCAGGGAGCGGCTGGTGGCTTTGAGCCACCGACCTACAGTTAATTACCAGTCTGCTTCGCTGATGGTGCCACCAGGGCTCCTGGCTACAGTGACCCCTATGGGGGAGGCCCCTTCTCCATCTGACCTCCTGGTCCCCGGAGGTTCATTCAGACCCGTCTTGCTGTTACAGATCCTGCGCAGAGCCTCACGCCTCCAGCCCCTTTCCACCCCACCTAGCTCTCTGGGAAACCACAGGGGCAGGTCTGCCCTGTGAGTCCGCATGGCCTCGGTGGCAGTGTCGGGGTGAGGAGGACAAGCCCACTGCTGACCTGGACCCACCCCACCCCCAGCCTCCAGTCCTCCAGGGGGCGGCCCCCACGCTGACTGCCCTCACGCCATCGTCCTCCCTACCTTGGTCTCGGCCAGGTAGTCGGCCGAGGACTTGAGCTGCCAGGGGCTGGTGGCCTCGGGGTGGGGGTTGCGCTTGAAGAAGTGGTGGGCCTTGCGGGCGGCGTGCAGCAGATGGGGCTTGGGCAGGCCCTGGGTCTCGCAGATGTAGCGCACCTGGTCGTACTCGTTGTTGCCGGGATAGAGGGGCCAGCCGAGGTGCAGCTCGGCCATCACGCAGCCCAGGGACCACACGTCCACCTTCTCGCAGAAGGGCAGCCCCAGCAGGATCTCGGGGGCCCGGTAGAAGCGAGACTGGATGTAGGGCTCTTTCACGTAGCGCACCTCGCTGAAGATGCTGGCCGAGCCGAAGTCGATCACCTGGGGGCGGGCGGGCGGTCATCCGGGCCTCCCCACGCTCTCCCCTACGTCTTCCGGAAAGGATGGACTGTTTGGAAGCGCTCTGGGTGCCAGGGGCTCAATGGCAGTGTGTGTGTGTGTGTGGGGGGGGGGGGCTTAAGCCAAAAGCCCCACCCCTGCCCTGCTTCACCAGTGAGAGCCTTGGAAAGGTCCATGCTCCCCATGGAACTGTCCATCAGAGCATGAGTCTGATAATGGACCCAAAGGCAAGTGTGCTGGACTCCAGTTGGTTCTGGGAGTTCCCGAGACTAAAACTGGAATGGGAGGCAAGCAGCCTCATCTTTCTCTCCACGGAGCAGCTGGCGGGTTTGGACTGCCGGCCCTTGGCGAGCAGCCTGAGGCTTAACCTACGGTGCCCAGGCTCCCTGCTGTGGTCATTGCCCAGCTGGGTGGTCACTTGAGGGAGGCAGGAACATGGACTCTGAGGCCAGACTTCTGGGGGGGGGGAGTGCTGAGGGTCCCTAGACACCCCGCCTTTCCTCTTTCCTCCCACAAATGCAGCAGCAGCAGCCACAGCTCAGCTCTGTCTCCTCCATCTCCCGGACCGGACGGACGCAACCCTCTGTCTCTTTCTGTCAGAGGCCCATTCGGCACTGACTGCAGGCCTGCTCCAGAGGGTGGGGAGGGGGTGCTTCAGGGGCGGGGCCGTGCCCAGGACAGCTGCACACACAACGCCTCCCCCTCCTGCCCTCAGGATGCTCCTACTTCATCCCAACACCCCCACCCCCTGCCGACAACGCGGATCTGTTGGCGGAAGGAGAGATCCGGCAGAAGCAGGGGAGATGTGGGGAGACGTGGGAAGAGGGGGCCCAGTGAGGACGCTCAGTGAACAGAGCTGACGGTCGGGGCTGTGTCTGCCGTGGGGAGCCCCTGCCGGTTGCTCCGGACCCCTCCTGATGTCCCCCCTGCCTCTGTCAAACTTCCTCTCGGTCCTTCAGCACACCGTGTGGTCTAGCACCCCAGTGTCCACCCAGAATCCACCCTCCTCCTCTCCTGTGGAACAGTCCACCCTCTCCTCGCTGATCCCCACTCCTCCCTTGCCCTCCCCCAGCTCCAAGTCCTCCTGGACCCCGGACCTGCCCAGCAGGAGGCCGCTCCTGCTATCCCCACCCCTCCCCCAGGACCTTCCCCCAAGACCACCCCCTCCACAAGAGCTCCCAGCCGCCCACCCCCCTCCTCCTCCTCCTCCTCCTTCTGACATAGCCAGGGCTCACTGCTCCCCTTGGCCCCCCTCGTGGTGAGCTGACCGACAGACGGCAGAACCCCCGAGCGTCCGCCTTTACAGGGAGCACAGCCTCCTCTGACTCCTGAGGAGAGGCTGGGGCTTCCAGCGGCTGGCCCCCTGTGGCCCGCCGCACGATGCTTTACCCACCGTGTCACCGGGAGCCCTTCCCAGGTCACAGGGGAGCCCTTTCTCTTGGGGACTCCACCACAGTCAGAAGTGCCATGGGGGAAGACTAGGCATGAAGGGCCGAGAAAGGAGGGGGGACAAGGACAGAGAGGCCAGGGGGTGCTGCAGGTCGGGGCCGGAAGATGAGAGGGAGAGTTGGTGAGACCTGGAAGCCGCCCCCCCCACACCCGCCCCCCGTGCCAGGAGACCACCAGAGGTGGGCCGTCCGGAGGGGCTGGAGGAGGGACTCACCTTGACTCTGAAGGGACAGCGAGCCTGGTCCACCAGCATGATGTTCTCGGGCTTGAGGTCGGCGTGGATGATGGCCAGCTCCTTGAGGCGGGCCAGGGCCCGGAGGACTTGCAGGGTGACCGTCCGGATGTGGCGGGCGGGGAGGGGCGCGAAGTTGTTCTCCTTCTGGAACTCGAAGAGGTTCTGCTCCAGCAGCTCGAAGACCAGGTAGAATTTGAGGGCGTCGTGGAAGAACTCGAGGAAGCGGATGACGTGGGCCTCCTCGGGGTCCAGGCCCCGCATGCAGGCCAGCAGCTTCAGCTCGTTCTTGATGATGCGGTTGCGGTAGGCGTCGTTCTTCAGGATCTTGATGGCCACCATCTCGCCCGTGCTCCGGCGCCAGCCCTTGGCCACCTCCCCGAAGGTGCCCTTGCCCAGGACCTCGATGATGTCGTAGCAGTCGGTCTCAGACTGGAGGGTGGCCATGGTGCCCCGGGGGTGGCCGGCTCCTGCCCTGCCGCCGACCCCCCACAACGGGCCCTGTCGCCTAGGCCTCCCGCCCCGTCGCCGCTGCCGCCGCCGCCACCACTGCTGCCGCAGCTGGCCCCGGGCCCCCCCCAGCAGGGGGAAGAGAACGGCGCTCGTGCCTCCTCGTGTGAAGTTCGCCCCCCACCTTCCTGGCACCCCCCGACCCCCTCGGCCACACGCAAGTCTGCCAGAGGCCACACCCCTCCCCCGAAGCCCTGGCTTGGGACGAGGGGGCCGGGACCCCCCGCCTCAGTGGGTTCCAGCGTTGCTGAGTGCCTGCGGTTCTGTTGTCGGAGACCTGGCTGGAATGGGGGGCGGGATGCTGGGCCGGGGTCCCCTCCCCCACCCAGCGGCGGAACCCTGGGGAGGCCGCCAGGGGCAGGGGTGGATGGAGAGAGGTGGCCGGTTGCAGATCTTGGGCATGCAGGTACGGGGATTCCTGCAGCCAAGTGAGGACGGGGAGGGGCTGGGACCCAGGCTGGGGAGCATCTTTGTATGTTAGTTCATGTCCCGAAGACACTCGCTGCAGCCGGTGGCCACCGTGGTGTGGCTGGGCAGGGCCAGGCTGCCCAAGGTCTCCATGCCAGGCCAGAGGGGTCTGGGCTTTCTTCCCAAGGTGCTGGGGAGCCATGGAAGGCCTCAGAGGGAGGGAGGGCTTGTCAGAAAGCCACTCTGTGAAGAAGGGGAAGTGGCAGGGGATGAGCACGCAGACCCCGACCGAGGCTGGGAAGGAAGGAAGCTGGGGTGG
The DNA here is from genome assembly GCA_004026705.1 of Nesogale talazaci. Lineage (NCBI taxonomy): Eukaryota > Metazoa > Chordata > Mammalia > Afrosoricida > Tenrecidae > Nesogale > Nesogale talazaci. The sequence goes on along the minus strand of PVJH01036754.1, from coordinate 1,020 downwards.
GAGGCCACGGTGAGGGCAGGGAGCCTGTGAGCCAGGGCAGGGGTGGGGGTGGAGGGGGGCGGATCTCCCAGGACGAGGTCCATGGCTGAGTGAAGATGAGCTGGTCCTTGATGGTGAGGACTCAGACAAGGCCATGTGCAGGCCGGGGAAGACGCAGCACCAGTACATTTCACCGTCCGTCGACCAAACTCAAGTCCCATCATTCTGGCTTGCGGAGAGCTTGTAGCCCAACCGCCCCGCTGGCTTCCGAGCCCGTACATCTCTCAGGGGCAGCAAGCCTCCTCTCTCTCTCGTGGAGCGGCTGGTAGATGGGAACCACTGTCCTTATGGTTAGCAGCCCAGACTCCTGCGCCTGCTTCCTAACGCACCGCTGAAGCCTTCCAACCCCACACCCATCCTGCCGCTGTCAGCGTGATTCTGATGCATGTGGGGTCATCCTTGACTGGAGCAGACAGCCTCCACTTCCTTCCTCGCGAACCCTGCTGGGTTTGAACCGCAGACACTGCAGCAAGCAGACCAATGCTTACCAGACAGCGCCACAAAGGCCTTTAGCCCTCCCGGACCCAAAGCCACGGGGACAGAGTACAACAGCCCTGTGGGCTTCCAAGACAGTAGCGGCCTCTTCTTGCTCCCGCAGCTGGAATCCGTACAGCGTACGCAGTTAAGTACGAACCAGAAGGGCCTCTTTCAGGTTGGCTAGCCTTAGTAGCACCAGGTTATGGAATGAAACATCACTCAGAGAAAAAGTTCTCAAGCTCCCAAAGAAGCCCTGGTGGCGCTGTGGACGAGGCACGGCTGTGAAGCACAAGGGCGGCAGTTCAAACCCACCCGCAGGCTCAGAGGAGAGAGAGGAGGCTGTGTCTTGCTTACAGCTGGTCTCAGAAACCCTGTCTAGGTAGGGTCATCAAGGGTGTGAGTCTGAGTCGGCTTGATGGCTGTGAGTAGGGTTTTCCTACGGTCACCCAGTGGTGAGCCTGAAAATTAGAGTCCACCAAGCCTGACCGGCTACTTTGGCGGTGA
>PVJH01036753.1:0-18537 GCA_004026705.1 Nesogale talazaci | reverse complement strand
TTCTCTTTCAAGCAAGTGACAGCATGCATGCATCCTTCATAACTTTATTTCAAAAGTTAGAACACAGTGATATGGGTCTAACTAACCACAAAAAACGATTAGGGAATTTAGCATACAGCTAATCAGTCCGTAATCAAAATACATCTATTTATCTCTGATCTTCCACATGCCCTTATCTAACTGTCACATACGAAAACACTGTTTCTTGATTAAGGCATCTTATAATTCTTAGGATGACATTTTCAGGTTTTTATACTTTAAAGAGGACATTTGCAGCAGATTTGCCCAAAGCAATAGAACACTGTTATAGTTTAAATTTATTTCATTGGATTTTGCACATTTCAAATGTACCAAATAAAATGTTATATTTTTCTTTCTCTCAAACTCGGTCAATGAAGAAATTTTTTTTCTATCATACAGATACTTTGATTATCAGAAATAGGCAAAATATCAAAGGCAAGTTATCTCTATTTTTGTCAGGTTTCATTGAGTTTTTTTTAGACTCCTAATGATCTTATGTACAACAGAGTGAAACACTGCATGGTCCTATGCAAATCTCACAAACACTGTTATGCCTCAGGCCATGGTTGTAGTCACTGCATCACTCCATTTCATCCTGGCTGTAATTCCCCTAAGGTGGACTTCCTGAGTTCTTCAGACAGTCCATGATATATTCAAAATACTTCACCAACCTTAAAATGCAAATATATCATTACACTCTAATTGCTAGAACATAGTTTAATAGATATATCTATCCAAAATACAAGGGATAAGACAGAAAATGGTTAATAAGCAAGAACTCCAAATGCATCCATTTTTCTTCAGTCTTCCTCATTCTCTGTGCATCCATATCACACCATTGAAAATCATAAACCTGTGTTCAGGAGCTCCTCTGTCCTCACAATGCGCACTTTCATTTTTTTAATGTAAACTATTTTCAGGATAATGCCCGGTGAAAGCATCGTGTGATTTCTAACTGCTGTTACTTTCATAGGAAATGGATGCAGGCAAAATGAAATCATAAAAATGACTAAATATACTATGGCTGTCAGAAGATTAAGTGAAATTGTTTTGAATAATTTGCAATGAAAATGTTCACTTGAAATGACAACGATGAGACTTCATTTCTCTGACTTTCATACATTATCTAGTGGCTTTATAATTCCTGAACAAGGGCATCGTGCTTGGTACAGTGTCAGTGAATGAGATAAAGAAGCAAACAAACAAAGGAATAGAGTAACAAACTTTTTGTTGCTTTGTTTTAATTAGTGAGAGGCTCTTAATGACATGAACACAATTGCTATAACAAGGAGATTAAATATGGCAATAATGAAAATATTTCAATTATTCAACTATAGACACTTCTAGATATTCTGTCTCATTTAGGGGATTTGAAAATGAGGAAAAATACTGTGAGCAGAGTGCAGGGATATAGGTTAATTGATTAATGTTTAAATGTATGGTTTTCAGGTTAAAGGATCTACCCTAAACGTTTACCATTGAACCAACTAAAAAAGAGCATAAAGACACACAGATATGTACCCTGCATTATTAGTAGTAATAATGGAGACTTCAGAGAAAGCTGAGGTGGGAGAGAGGGAGAGAGAAGGAGCAGGAGGAGAGGAGATGGCTGAAGGATGGAGCAGGAAGAAGGGAAGAAGTGACTGAATATTTTACAGAAACAGCTATAGCAAACATTAAAATCCTAGCCAGATCAAAGTAAACCTTAAACAGCAAGGTTATATAACTTACTATATGTTACCTAATACATAATAAAGACCTTTCAAAAATTTATAGACATGCAAGTAGAAAATAAAACAATTGAAATAATTAAACCAATAAATGAAATATAACCAGAATAGACTCAGGTAGCTCACATATTCCCAGAGAATAAATTTGAAGGAGACTTTCTTTAATTTATGAAAGTTTCAAAAGAGAAAAACAGAGTCTGCATAAAAAGAATTTAAAAACTCCAAGTGATGGGGAATGTAACTTGCAACATGGACAATCTCACAAGGAATCAAAAAGATATATGCGAGATCAAAAACCCTGGGAATAAGGTATGCTTTTTGGTACACTACTAAAGTTGCACAGCTGAAGGAAGACAAGATGTTCTTGAATAAATCCCCTTTATATTGGTATTTATTGGTATTTACCAGAGCTGAATTATACCCTGGGGTGAATCCCAAGCACTCCAGGCCTTAGCGCCCAAGGGAGGAGGCCTTAACCTCATCTATATTCATGGAGGACTCACTTTCTCTTCTTCTGGACTACATGAAAAGAGTCCCATCATGCGCTGGAAACCCAAATCCTACTGAACCAAGCGCTGAGGAAACAATGTCCTCTGAGTGATGACTTCTTTTAAGAACAGGTTCCATGAGTCCCTGAGCAAAGCGAGTTCATGAGGGAGAGTTAAACAGCATAAGACAAGTGAGCAAAATCAAGAGTATGGCCAAGGAGGGAGAACTTTAGTATTTATTGAGTGCTAATTCTCAACAATCAGAGTAGGGGCCTTGTTCATCAACGTGTGATTCTTTGTTGGAAACAAGATGGGGCGGTTGTGAAATGGAGAACTAGATAGACAGGGATAGACAAAAATGGTCCCCTTGCATAACTGTGTTAGACTACAGCTTAGAGAAACTAAGTGTCAGGCCTTCTCTCTCTTAATGAAAGTTTTAAACTATTTACATAGAGACCCTGCACTATTTTGTGGACAACATTCATTCACCTTTAGGACTCTATTCCCCAGAATCCCATGCAGCTGACATGTTGTATTTGGAAGAAATCATTTATGGACATGAAATATATCCTCATGACTGGATAGAACCCTCTAAAGTCCTCACACATGCAGAAGATGCCATTTTCTTGACAGAACCAGTCATAGCTTTTTCTCTCTTAGCAGACTCTATTACAACTTTCCAGCATTGTGTTTATGTGGGTCCAAAGTAATTCCTTCTCTGTAAAAGTCAACAATCTAATAGTAGCAAGGAGCTAAAACTCTAACCAAACTTTGAGTCATTACCAGGCATGAACCAGAGTAGAATTACCCCGGAATTTCTAGAATGTCTAAGACTGTAAATCTTGTAGGTATTAGAGAGTTGTCTCTTTCTTCTTTCTCTTGTGAAGCAGCTGGTGGTTTTGAACTGCTGCATTTGCAGTTAGCAACACAATGTGTTACCCACGACAGCACCCAGAGTTTCTTGGAATAATGGTGTGATACGTAGATTTTATGTAACCTGAATTATGATCATGTTGGAGTGAGTCCAACCTGTCAATCAGGCCACAGATAGATGAGGTCTCTGGAAAAATGTAGCCATTTTGTAAGGATTCCAGAGTCTTTGCTGTGATTCTACTAAAAAAAGAATGTATAAGGTTTCACAAAATTACTCAGTTATTTAATTTTTTACTATCATTATGGTTGCTATTACATCCTGGCCAGATGACAGGCTGGATTGAAATACAGATAAAATCAGCTACAGAATCAACTAGCACTCTTTCGCAAAATTGGTGATCTTTCATGTGTAGCCTAGAAAATGGGACAGACTAACTTGAAATATACTATTGCAGATTCTGAAACCTATGTTCATCTTTTACATATGAAAATGTAGATTTACCAATGTGCCTTGTAACTTTTACACAATAACTTAATATGTGTCATATGATGAGATTCTGAGAAATGTCATAAATATTGAGAAAAATATTTTACAGGATATCTACACAGATCCTAGTACATTTGCAGTTTTCAAAGGATTTATTTGGTTTTATACTACTTGATTATTAAGTTTAGTTAATATACTTCATCAACATAATACACCATAATTATTACCATTAAATATCAAGATTATCTATGTACCTCCCCATAGTAGGATGGCATTTGGATGACACTTAACTTTGCCCTGGCACTAGACAATAGAGTGATGTTCTGGTACTTGTTATGTGAAGGCAGAGACTTCTGATGTTATATATTGATAAGATAGGGAATCAAGTTACAGGCTAGGTCAATCGATGATAACAAATCCCAGAGGATATGCTGATTTTTCCAGCAGAGAATCACTGTGTTATTTTCACCATCACCTAATTTTGTTGATAATCAAACTATATTTTTCCCAACCCAACTTATTCTCATATTTCATGTATATGCCAACAAAATAAGAATAGAATCTCTAAACTATTTGAAGGGAACAGAGAATATATATAAAATTTGTAGTCACACAGTGGAAAAATAAAGAAACCCAGAAATGGTAAATGTAAAGACTTCAGTTAACACTCTGAAGATGGATGTTGCAGCTAGGAAGGCACTTTCAGTGTGTTCTGCCCCCTGCAATCAATCACCTTCTTTTCCACAGATAACCAGGTGCTCCAACACAGCTGTGGCATTGGAGATATCCTTCTTTCCATCTCCCTTGGGTGTCTGGAGTTTAGGGTACGTTAGCAACTTAATATGAATAATTCCAAAGAATTCCCAGCAGTCACCACTGCCCTCCAGCCCAGCTCACTAGCAGTATAAGAGAGAACCCCAAACCCAATCTCTTTAGCTCAGACTTTCCTACCCATTCCACTGCTCACAAGAAGAAGGGATATTCCCGTCCTTATTACCTCTATGGAAATAAGTTGGTATCTCTCAGATTGGCTCCAGGTCAGTTTTTTGTTGTTGTTGTTATTTTGGTGCCCATATAGAGTGTTGCCAAATCTGAGGAATGAACAAAACAGAGTTAACATGTAGATAAATAAAAATATTTTCCTTTTCTCACATAAAATATTTTGGAAAAGTAATTGTTTAATGCATCAATATTAAATAAAAAGTTCTTAATATTCTTAAAAAAGGATCAACATGGGCTGAGCCCCAGTGGCGCAGTGGTTGTGCGTGGGACTGCGGCCCACTGGGTTGCAGATTCAATTCCAGCTCCTAGGAACAAAGGTTGGGCCTCCTACTCCCACCACCTGAAGGCAGTGATGCATTTAAAAAAAAGGATCAAAATATGGACAAGATAAATAATAAGTAAAGGAAACTTAGAATGCTTATGATATCAGACAAAGAAGATTTCAGAGCATAAAGTAAACACGAGGTGTCAACTGGATCATAACAAGGGAGTTAGTTTTTGCTAGACTATAAAATCGCTAAACATATGTGTAACTTGTGGTGAAGTTAAATTTCTTTTTTTTAATTTTTTTTCTGTGAAATTTCTTCATATGACTCTTCTACCCAAGTCTCTGTTAACTTCTGTCAATTATTGGGTGGAACTGTGCAAATTGAGCATAAAGACAATTGACCATTCTTTCATACCACCCCTCTGGATCTAGGGAATGAGCCATCCTCAAAGAAGAGTAGAGAACAACCCAGAGGACTTTGGAAAAGCAAGTTGGATATCTCTGTCTAATGTGGAAAAGTGGCTACTGAGACTAGAAGCAGACTACAGACTGTAGCACGGATACTCGGAGGAACAGCACCAAGACTAAGGAAAGCCATCTCCTTCTCTGTCCTGGGATTACCAAACCACATGACAGAGTGACAGGTGGGCTGACCTCCTGGCCTTTGGAGGCAGAGAGACAAGAGACTGAGTGATTAAGAGTTTAAGAATCAGAGACCTGGCTACAAAATGGCTGAAAGGTTGAGAACTTGGCTGCTGTTTGAGGAGACCAATGACTGTTTCCTTAATGTTTGCTGATCCTGCCTTGTGACAGTAAAGCCACTGAAATGAATTATTGAATCTAGTATAAATACAGAATGAAGTAGGAGGGATGAATGTTGTCAAAATAAGTAAAGAAGGATGGAGCATGGAGGTTTATCTGATCCCTGCCTCCTGGCAATAGGGAGCCAGAGAAGGCCAGATAGGTTCACCTCTGTGTTACTTATTGCAAATATTAAAATATATGAAACAAAAATGAAAACAAATGTATAAATAAATAGTAATTTAAATTCCAAATTATAGTGATTGCAATATTTCCTTCTCAATAATTGCTGAAGTAATTCATCAAAAATCAATATGCATGGCTGAGTCCCGGTGGCGTAGTGGTTGTGCGCGGGACTGCGGCCCACTGGGATGGAGGTTTGATTCCGGCTCCCAGGAGCAAAGGCGGGGCCTCCTACTCCCACCACCAGGGCAGTGATGCCAAAAAAAAAAATTAAAAAATAAAAATAATAATAAAAATAAAAAATAAAAATCAATATGCATAAAGTATACTCTAGTTTAGTGGTTCTCATTTTGAGGGTCATGACAGTAAGAAGGTTGAAAACCACTCTGGGAATATTAGCTGAGTTGATTGCCCTGGTTATTCTACTACATTCCATTGAACATTAATACAATAAACAGTATTTCAATCACATGTTAAACATCAGCAAAGACAATTAGTATTCTTAAACATAGCTTCTAAAAGAACTGAAAATAATTCAGATCACAGAAAGTATATTATCCATGGAAGTAACTCAAATGTAGTGTGTTTGGTTTCAGTTGGACCATACTAGTGTTTAGTTTCAAATAAAAATTGCAAAGAAATGCACAAAATGCACTAAAACATTTGTGTATTCTACTTAGTTACCTTAAAATAAGACATTTTCGCCTTTGTCCTTTCTTAGTGATAGCCTGAGAGATATCTATTAGAGTTCCTGGAGTAATTTAGGAGTCTGTATTGAGTAGTACCTCAAGACCATGCTCCAGAATGGGTGATTATGAGGCTTAAATAAAAGGATATGTTACATACATACATAATCTCAGAAGGCACAGTTACATATCATACATATATCACTGGGTCTCATTAATAATGATGGAATGATGAAGACCAATATAATCTAATCCAAGTTGAAACACTAGAGGGAAAAGAATTCCCAAATTTAAATGTGTGCTATATATTAAAACAACAACAACAAAAAAAAAAACAGATAAAACCTCCCTGCCATGAAATCACTTTGGACTCACAGAGATCCTAGAGAACAGGGTATAACTACCTGGTGCACGTTTCTGAGACTGCACTTCTTTACAGGCACGAACACCTAGTTTATCTTTAGAAGAGCACCTGGGGATTTTGAAGTGCTGATCTCACAATAGTCAACCAATGTGTAACCACAATGCCACTAGGGCTCCCTCAGTATAGAGACATGTTTGCTGTCTAAAACAGGACAGAAACAAGGCAAAGGTGGACAAAAACAAATCAGGCAGGACTATAGGTGTGGGGAAGGGGCCACAAATGGGATAGGTACACTACTGCAGATTAGAAAAGTTTATAAAAATGGTTCCTAGCCCTACCTTGATAAGGATATTACTCATGGCCATGCAGCTTCAATATCCAAATTCTCATCAGAGACACATCAATGCAATTCTCTGAAGAAAAGAGCACCCCTTTGGTTGTCTTCCCTTTGTGGAGACACGTTAGTCTACTTGTCAGCTCTCGGGGACCTCAGTGGACTGCCGATGGATGGTTGGGAACAACTCAATGTGTGGACACCCAACTTTGATTGATGGCTCTCCTTATAGACTTAGTACTCAAAGAATGAAGTCCTACTGTGGCTTGGAGGTCGCAAAGTGTTCTTGCTCGTAAAGTGCTGGTGATGTCCTGGGAGATATCTACTGAGAAAGCTTACGGATCTCCCTTAGACACCTTCTCCTTGTGATTAACCTGATTTGTTTTCAGGTCATTTTTCCTATAATAAATATATAATTGTGAGTGTGGCTTTTCTGTGATTACTGAGTCTATAAAATGAATTATGAATTCTAAATGAGTAAAAAGATTGATGAAATAAATGTGAGGGAGCCCTCGCGAAGCCCATAAATTTGAGGTTTGCATCTTGAGGAGGGAGAAAAAATTGGATTTGGATATGTGTGTCTACAGACCAAATCCATGAGATGAGATTTACTCACCATATAGGAGAATAAAAGAATAAAATGCACTTTAACCAGAAGAAAATAGGAAAGAAGAAAAAATTGAAAGAAAATCATTGATAGGCTCATAAACCTGCAGAAAGTCTGAAGCTCTGAAATATAAAAAAATCAATAAAATTGATAGATATCTAGCTAGAATTAATGGGAAATTAATATGGAGAACTCAGTGTTTAGATCGCAAGAAGTAATATCATGATATATTATATAGTACTTAAAATGATAAGGAAAATGGTTGAAGATGACTAGAAAGAAAGGCATTTTCCTATCTCGAAGTGGGCCTGCGCCATCCTAAAATGAACACATTTTAACAAGAGAAACCTATACTTCAACATACCACAAGAATATAGTTGTAAATATTTGTTAATGAAATTCAAGCAAATCAAATCAATCAAAACATTTAATAATATAACATGGCAAGGTGGAGGTTACCTTAGGAATTTAATACTGGTGTAATATTTGAAAAATCACTAAAATTATCATATTAAATGAGAACCAAACTATCCAAATAGATCCTATTTTTTTTTAATCACAAAGCAATATCTATTTCCAATGAAAACTTTCATTAAATAAGAAATGGAAGATAAGTGGTTGAGTGCGGGACTGTGGCCCCTGGGCTTGGCAGTTCAAATCCAGCAGCAGCAAGGCTGGGTAGCTCCCACGACCACCAGAGGGCAGTGATGCCTAAAAAACTAAACAAAAAGAACAAAGAAAAAAAATGGAAGATAACTTTCTCACCCTCATAAAGACATTTCTGTCATCTCAGATATATTAGGCAAAAGCTAGCAATGTCATCATAACCATGATGAAAATTTAAAGGAAAACACTTTCCTAATATGAAAATAATCAGAGTCCCTATTCATACCACAATTATGCAAATTTTTATTAGACAATTTAATAATTTAAAAGGCCCAAATCATAATAACATCCATATTAGAAATGAAAACATGTGCGTTCTTTAAATCAAAATGCCATGACATTAGAATTAAACCAGTAAAATAAGTAATATAAGCAATCATCAGTCTAATAAGATCAATGAATAAAATATCCAAAGACAAAATATTGTATTTTTACAAAGTAGATTTAATGAAAATTGACAAGTAAACTATGACATCAACACTAGTATTCAAAAGTATGAATAATTATGAATGCATCTGACGAAAGATGCACTGGCCTCTAACTGAAAACTAAACATACTCATGCCTGAGAAAATTAAAGATGACACAAGCAGATTGAAAACCTTCATTGCCTTCATTAGCTAGAATCCTATCCATTAGCCATATTGTGATAGATTATCTGCTGCATTTTACTTATCTCTCACTCTACTCCCACGGATATTATCAGTCAAAATAAAGAAAAGTCAACATTGTCTTCATTTATTTTATATTAAGCCTGATATTTTCTTACTAGTTATTCAGTAGAAAATATGATTTAGAGAGGTTACCTATTAACTACATGACACATAAAATTTACCTAGAGAGATTACATGTAGTTGCAGATTATATATCTATATGTAATCCATGTTAAATGCAAACACTCAATTTCAATAGTTTAGCCTTGCATTATATATTCAGCAATGGTACTACATGTATTCTGTAATTTTTTTCAAGCAATACTGATGAAATATCATTAATAGTTCACTAAGCAGCTGCATTATTTTCTAGGAAAAGTAAGCAACTAGAACTTTCACATGAATATCTAAGTCACTCTCCATGTTCAAATGGGTGAGTGCTTAGTATCTCACATAGTTAATGATTGCATAGTATAAATAAATCCAATGTCAATACATTGTTTGGAGGAAATGCACTCAAATAAGTTTTCCTGGCTGAATTTGTGCAATGTTTGTTAGCACCCTAATTTAATTCAGAGAATATCAGTATTTCTATTTTAATCACGCTTGAAAAAAGTGTGAGAAGAGTATGAATACATTAAAGCTTTTGTTTTTATTTAGTACAAGAATAGACAAAATATAAATAAGTACATAGATCTTGAAGTAGATTTATAAGTAAATTAATTATCACTTATTCACAAGATGAACTGCTATTGTAAGACATCCAAAGGCAGTCAAAATAATATTTTAAATCAAGTTATTTTTAAGTGTTTGAGTAAAATAAAGTATAACAATTAAGCATGATAAAACACAAAATCTCCACCCATGTCTACCACTCCTCCCTTCCATATAACCACAACTACTGCTAAACCTAAAATTAAAATCAGAAAACATATTGGGAGAAATATTTTAAAAATTGTTTTTCCTCTATGTGTTACTAGTTTACTGGTGCTTTCCTTTTAAAATTCCTTTTTACCTTCTAACATTTTAACAATGCATAGAAATGAACATTACAAAACGTAAGATAATTTTATACCGAACATTATCCTTTTCTAGTCCTGTTCTGTTCGTTCATATTTCCTAGGTAACAGATTTTAGAATTCAACCCATAACCCAGGAAAGTAAATGGATTAGGATTAATTTAAAATATGTTGTGAAGATAAATTGTTCTATAGATTTAAAATGACATGGGGTAAACCACACCATTTTTTAAGAAACAAACTTCCATAGGTTTGGGGAGAGATTCGCTGACTTAGGAGGCCCTTTGTCTCCCTACTGTGTCTGCATCTCTGTTGATAACAGGCCTTTCATAATAAAAGGGTTTCTTTCTCCTGATTGGAAATTTCTTGGCCTGCTGCTCTGGGTGTGTTTAGAAGAGTTGACAAAAACTTCTATTTATTTCCTAAGTGCCCTTGTAAATAATTGTATGGAATTTTATTAGTCACATATCTCAAATGAATACTAAGAGTCTCAGCTCCTGGAGACTTATCTGGTTTTAAAACAATAGAAGATTTCATTTTGGGGAGGGGGGGTGTATATATTTTCATATACATCTGTTTTCCCAATTTCTCTCCATAGAAAAAAAAAATTCTGAATAATTGAAAATATAGTAATTTATAAAATAGTATGCAATGTTTATCAATTTTTAGTTTGTTCCCTGAGATTTGCATGTCCTTGCTTAACATGTTCCTTTATTCTCTTATTATGCAAGAAATCATGCCTGATTAAATTCAGACAGTTTGCAAGGCAGGGGGTTTATGTAATTGCATTCATGCCCTGCAGGTTTTTACTTAATTGTCATCTCTTTCAACACTAGATTAAAGGATTGTTTTAGAGTTTTGTTGCTCACCTGTTTGTTCATTACAGTAATTTAAGTTGTCTGTTCTCCCATTTGTTAAAAAACTTACCATGACTGGGGTGGTTGTGAGGTCTTCTTTTCTTCCTGTTCCTCTCTGCCTTAAGGAATTATATCGCTGCACCCTCCAGTATTATGTCAACTGTTCAACTGTCTCACATGATGATCAGAAAAGTTAAAAGCACTAGAAAAGTGATTTAGTTCAATACTTAATAAACATAATTACTAGAAGGTGTGCATGGGTGATTTAATTTTTTGGCATTGCATGTACTGTACCCATTCAGTTCCAAAGGATAACTATGTGCTTTTTAAGGCAATGAAGACATTATTTAAAGGCATTAAATAAACTGATAGATTATTCTCAACTTCTGTTACAATGAAACATAGTGATAAAAGTTGGATAATTTTTTCTATCTAAATATGAAATAGTAGTAATTTATGGAATAATTTTTCTGTAAAATTGTCACTACAAACCATATTTATTTAACTGCATTGTCAATTACCCATACACCTAAAACCTGTGTAGTTGGAAGTTTTAGAACAGAAGCAATTTTAATATGATTTGTTGGGTTGTGTAATTGTATGTTTTTTAACAACTCCCCCCCCTTTTTTTTTTTTTTTTTAGTTTTAGGCATCACAGCCCTCTGGTGGTCATGGGAGTTACCCAGCCTTGCTGGTGCTGGATTTGAACTGCCAAGCCAGTGGGCCGCAATCCAATCCCACACTCAACCACTTATGCCACCCAGGCTTAGCTTAACAACCCCTTTTAAAGAGATCAAAACAGAGAGTTATTATGTAACTTGCTTACATTCACATTATTATTAAGCCATAACATTTGAGTACAAAAGGCATTAGATCTGTCTCTATATACACATTTTTGTTGTTTTAAAACAGGTCAATTTTTTTTTTAATTGACATCCCTTTAAATTTGATAAATGGGTAATCAGTGAAAACAGATTAATATGATTGCTTGAGAGGAATTTCTATGCTAAAAATAAAATATAATAATGATTATATGCTCAATTTTTTTCTCTTATAGTATTAAAATTGAAATTTAGTTGCAGATAACAAGTTTGTGAACTTGGAGAACCTGAGAAATGACGAATAGGTGACCTAGATGTTCTCCATTTGAGACAGAATACGATATTACTTGTCAAGATAAGACTCTCAATCATCCATTTCTATTTCTTTCGTCTGCAGTACTTTTTTATTTTTATCAACTTTCACACAAGAGTATATGATTTTCTGTTTCAATTTTCTAATCATAGAGATTTTCTAGTGATAAGAATACAGAGGTAGCAAAGAAAACACATTTTAAAGAAAAAAATCCTTTATAGTTATCTTTTAAATCTTTTGGTATGGTAAAAATTTAAAATAAAGATTTGAAATAACTTTTCAGCAAAGAATAGTCAGAGTTTTACAATTGAGATTGTAAATAATTCTCACAATAAGCTATGACTATCACTATCCTTTCAGCAAGCTCTTTTTATATCTATGTATTTCAAGTAAATTATGACACTCCCATATACTTCACCATTCATCTCATTAGAGTTTAATATCCCATATTTTATATATGGTTTTTATTTCAAAGATAATTTTATAATGAAGTGCCCAAACCCTAGGTGTGCTGCTCATGAATGCCCCCAAATTCATATTACTATTAAACCAAACTCCTTCCAAGATATAGAAAACATTACTGCAAAAATCCCTTCATAGTTCTTCCTAGTAAATCCCCTCATTACTACACCAGAGGCAGAGAGCCTTCTGGGTTTGTTTGTTTGTTTTATAATTTGTTTACTGTTCTCTTTGTATAAATGGAATCATATAGTATTATACATATTCTTTTTAAATGTCATGTTGTTATCTCTGACCATATATACAACATAACAGCCTAAATCAACAATGTCCACATGTACGATTCTGCAGTGTTTTGTTCAAGTCCTCAAGAATTACAGCCAATCTCTACCTCTTTGTTGGTGTTGTCCCTCCTCTATGAGCCCAAACTCACTGCCACTAAAACTAGCCATATCATTTCATTGTAATTGTTGTCAGTTAAAAGATAAGAAATGTTCTCAATAAACTTTTGCAAGACCTTCAAGCAGTATACTTCAGGGAATAGTTTTATTTAAATTAAAGTTAGAAGCCACAAATTCTATTGCTTCATACAGCCACATAACTTGAGAAAATCTGGTTTCTAGCAAAATTGGATAATCTGCTCTATAACTCCTATCCCCCACTTTTGATCAGAATTCCTCAATAAGATATTTGATCAGAATACTAGATAGTAGTAGCTGGACATGTGATACTAGTAAAACGTTATAGTTTTTATATAGCTGAAAAATGGTTTTATATATTTAGAGTAAATAAAATACTCTTCTATTATGATATCTTTAAACATTTGAATATATAGATTTTTACACTATGATTTCTCACTTAAAGTTGATTTAAAATTCATGATGTTAGAACATAATATTGTTTCCTTTTAACATTGTATCTATTCCTAAAATAGGAACCATAAAGGTGCTGTGAAAATACAATAGGGATACCTGCTTATCTAATAGAACCCTAGTTTGTAAAATCACTACAGCATTATCATAAAAATCACACCAAGTAGCAAGCTGCATGGAATCCTAGAGTTGACAAGAACTACAAGGAGCTGTCCACCATTAAAACTGATGGAAAGTATGCAGTACTCTCAAGCACTGGAACTTCTCAGTAGACGTCGAAGAGATTCAGCTATTGAAGGGTAGGAGATACGCCCTGCCTCCCAACCTCTTGCCAGTGCATCCCATGTACATGATGTGAGTCTTCTTGGGAGGAAAGGGCATCATTTACATTATATCCCAGAGTTGTATAGTTCATTCCACATTCCATAGCTCCAAACTCCCCCTCCTGTCTAGATGTATCTGCTGTAGATCTGATCATCTGTAGATTAAAATCTTACCTCTAATTTTAATATAAAATAAAAAGTACTCACAAAAGCATTCTTTATTCAACACATTATCAAAAAGAGGAAGAAGAAACATGGTTTAATGTGTATAAATATGAACACAATAAGTCTTGCTTTCAGATTTTCTCTCAGCAGTTGGGTCAAAGAGCTACAATTTCTATTAGCAAAAATCACTTTGCACTTTTTAATTTATCTCATTCTGTCTTATTTACTTTTATAATTCTTTCAGGAAATGGTGAAATTACATTTTGGATTCAAAATAGCTGGCAAGCTGAAACAGTGCCACATGAACGTGCCCAAGTTCTCTTTCAAACACATCTGAAATAAAGTTTCCTTGAAATCAACCATATTGTTCACCAACACTGAAGTCATACAATGTGTATCATCGCACCCCCATCCACACCCACGATATATGTATGGTGCATTCTTTCAGTAGTAACAAAAGGAAAGTCATTTGATATTTGGAAATGCGATACATTTGAGAATGGAAGCACCAGGACATGGGTCTATGATGACAGATGGAGATTTCAAAGGGATAAATTATCTGCTTATGCTTCTTATAAGCATAGTAGAATATTGTTTATTGTTAAAAGAAATATAATGGGCTGAGCTCCGGTGGTGTAGTGGTTGAATGCGGGACTACAACCCACTGGCTTGGTGGTTCAAATCCAGCAGCAGCTCTCCAGGAGCAAGGCTGGGCCTCCTATTCCCACTTATGTACCCCCCAAAAGGAAAAGAAATATAGTTTTCCAACCACACTTACAATCCACAGATTAACGCCTGCAAGTGACAATACAGAATCCTTACATCACTCTTAGGATCTAGTTCTCAATATTAAACTTGTCCTTGTGTCATTTCAAACTTAAAAATCTAAGACTAATTTTCATTGCCATGATTCATACTATACTCCATCTATTTCAACTGTATTCATTTTCTCTCAAATGTTTTTAAATAGTCTACATCCCATCTTTTTTAACCATCTAATCTCTCCATTCCTGACTAAGATTCGACTAAACTCTTAAATTAAAATGCTTCTTACTATAGTCACCGCAATGATTTATTTTTTTTCCTAAAGGTGTTTGCCATGATCTGGTTGTAAATCAGTATTTGCCAATACTAATCATTCTCTTCTTTTAATGTTTTGTTCTTTAGCACTTATGGCAATATATTAGGTTTTCTCCTTAGCTAGTTGAAAATGGAAAGTAAGTCAGTTAGAAATTAATTAGAAAGAAAGAAAAAATAAGTCCTCCTTATAGCCATTATACACTCCCCAAAAAGGCAAACTGCTTGTTACCAAAGCCAGCTTTCAACTTCCAGATACAATTCTGGATTCTAAAGTCAGACAGCCTGGTCTTTATTTATGATGTAGCCACGTACTAGTAGTTTTAATAAAGTATCTGCAACCCAGTACTCTCATCTTCAATGTGGATGAGATGTTGCCATCTTCACCTGGTGCCACCAGGACTACTACCTGCCTCGACACTAATGCAAAGAATTAGGAGAAGCGGCCTACTGCAAAGCACAGTACATTGTTTTCTCACAGTGCAGGAGACCAGAAACCCAAACCAAGGGAGGGACTTCAGGACAGGTGTGGGGAAATCCATGTTGTGTCAAGGATTATTTGAATGATGATAATATCACCCACAGGTTGTACTGGTTGAGGATATCATTAACTCACCACTATCATTTTGGCTGGAATTGCTTCTCTGCGGTGAGACATGTGATGTTAGAAGCTATTGACGATTGGGGGGAACCTCCCCTGGCTTGACATTCCCCACCCCTGCACGCTTCAGTCTTTTTAAGTTCCAGTAATGGCAACCCTTAAATCACTGGGTATACATGCATATTCTTTGTGTATCCTTTATCATAAACCTTCTTGCCTGATTTATATCCCTAGCTTTAACTTAAAAGTAATAAGGTTTAGGACCAATGCTATGAGGGAATGAAATCATTGGTATAAATACAAAAAGATGCAACTATTTTGAGGAGCATGGCCTGGACTTTATATTTGACAGAAAGATAGGGGTGGAGACTAAGGGGAGCAGTGTATTCCACAACAAACTTTGAATAGAATTGATTTATATACATATGAGAATATTCTTTCCATCCTGACAATGCACATGCTTTCTCTCAAAGGATAACAAAGAGCATAGTCGTGTATCATTACCACATCTACTCCAGCATCTTGATGTCGTCCCTTCCGGATTTATTTTCCTTTGTTTCCAAAAGCTAAAGAACATTCCAAAGAAATGCTGTGAATTCCTCACAGACATGAGGGTCACTATTTTGAAATTAAAAAAAGGACACAGGATTTTTAGATGAAGTTTTGCTATACAGAAACATTGTCCTGAGCAGCAAGGGGAGCAAAGCAACAATGTTCCCAAGGAATTCTGAAAAGAGACTTCAGACTTGGTGTGGGGCTGGAGTGGGGATGTCGGGGGTGCATCACACCCAATCAGAAAACATTCAGACAGGTCAGCAAACAGACATGGCACAATTTGTAGGCTATTGTTTCATGTCTGTCTATATAAGATAGGCAGGATAAACAATTCTCAGGAGCAAACAATACGACGCGTGGTTCTGGTGGGAGATGGAAGAGGAAGGAGTGGGGGGAAGGAGGGGGGTGCCAACAAACCCAGGGACAAGGGAACAAGTGATCTAAAATTGAAAGTGAGGAAGGCTTGGAATGGCTGATAAGGTTTGATCAAGTGCAATGTAGTCAAGAGTAATTACTCAGAGCTGAATGAAGGTAAATATGATGGTGGGACAGGAAGAAAGGAAAAGAAAAAATTGGAAATAATTAGGAGGCAAAAATATTTATAGAGGTGTAAATATAGGCCTGTACATGTTTAAATATATTAATATATAATATACACTAAGTATTAAGGTAGCAGACAGATATTGGGCCTCTATTCAAGTCCTCCCTCAATGCAAGAACACTTTATTCCAATGACCTGACATTCTGTGATGCTTACCTTCCTGACATGATCATGGTGCATAAGCAAATGTGGTGAAGGAAGCTGATGGTGCCCAACTATCATAAAGTGTAATGCCTGGGATCTTAAAGGTTTGAAGGTAAACAGGCAGCCAGCTAGAAAGGAAGCAACAAACCAACCCATGTGATCATGAGGTGTTGTTGGGATCAGGTTTCATGCATCCGAAGACTCAATACAAACAACCATTTTGACTAAATGAAGGGGGTTGAAATGGAAATGCAAAACCCTTCTGAAGATAAGTAGACATCGCCTCATAAAAAGGTCACAAGCAAGGAATAAGCATCCAGAGTCTAGAAGTACTGACAAAAAACACACAACATCCCCATGCTTCTTTAATGCTCCCTCCATTTTTCCTCCCAGCCCCCTGCCACTATCATGACTTCAGTTCTATATTACAGATCTGGCTAGAGCAGAGCATGTGCACTGGTACAGATAAGAGCATACAGAATCCAGACAGATAAACTCCCAGGACCAATAATGAGAGTAGAAATACTAAGAGAGTAGGAGAAGCTGGGAGGAGAAAGTGGGGCAAAGGGGAACCAGTAACAATAATTGATGTACACCACCCCAGAGAAAACAGACCACAGAAACAAGAGGTAAAGGAGACAGTGGATGATGTAAAATATGAAATTGTTCATGAGTTTGAGAGTATGTGGGAGGGAATGGATAAAAGAGGAGCTGATACCAAGATCTCAAGTAAAAAGAAAATGTTTAGGAAACGATGATGGCAACATATGTACAAATGTGCTTGACACAATTGAAGTATGGCTTGTTATGAGCTGTAAGAGCCCCCAATAAAATAGATTTATTACAATATTTTTAAAGAACCACTGTTTTCAGAAGCGTATAGTTCTAGGTGAAAGATAGACTGAGAAACAATAGCTCCACATTTTGATATTTTGGTTTCATAAAGGTTTCTAAGATTTTGTAACATTTTTTAGTTTAGTATATGGGAATAACAAAAACCATGCTTGGCTTATGGTAAAAATTCCAGGGTTACTGAACACCATATTGATATGTCCTTAAAGAGTAAAAAGATTGCACAAAGCATAAATAGCTTTTAAAACAAAATACTAACAGCTATACCAGTAGGAAAAAAACCCCAAGAATACCTCATTGCTATCCAGTAGATTTCAACCCCTACTTACCTTCTGGGACCAGGTGAGACTGCCTTTGCAGGTTTCCAAGGTTCTGAATCTATCGAGGAGTAGAAAGCCATGGCTTTTCTACAATTCCTGGAGGGGGACATTATAAACAGAGGAACGAGTGCATTTGAAAAGGATCCAAATCTGTGACAAAAGACAGATACAGTATGAAAGAACAAAGATGCTAAGGTGGATAATCACTAAGGAAGACTGGAAAAGTTTGACATTTTTCATTTATGGTATTGGGAAAGAATATTAAAAATATCACATACACCCAGAAGAATAAATAATTCTTTCTTGAATGAAGAACAGCCAAAATAAGCTTCAGAAGTGATGAAAGAACACTTTGTTTAACATACATTGTACATGTTGTCAGGAGAGGTTAGACTC
>PVJH01036752.1:0-18528 GCA_004026705.1 Nesogale talazaci | reverse complement strand
CCACTGGACCCACCAGACATGAGTCTGGAGAGGACTTTATTGGCATCAGACATGGGGGCTAATATTAGACTTAAGGACTTGATTTGGACTGGGCTGGGATGTTTTCCCAATATTCAATTGCTCTTGCATAGAAAGCTCTTTCCAGGCTGAGCCCCAGTGCTGTAATGGTTGTGTGTGGGACTGCAGCCTACAGGGTTGGCAGTTCAAATCCAGGAGCAGCTCTTCAGGAGCAAGGCTGGGTTTCCTGCTCCCACCAGGGCAATGATGCCAAAAAAAAAAAAAAAAAAAGCTCTTTCCTATACACATATGAGAGTCTCTGAGTTTCTCCAGTTTACCCAACCTAGCACAATCATCTGTCTTTCAAAAGGATGTAGCCAGCAAGAGGTGAGGTTTGTGATGAGCCAAGAGTTCAGCGCAAGAGAATGAAAAGAACTGATCCCACACACATACACACACGAATCGTGGATGCAAGAAGAAACAGCAAGCCAGCGAGCTAATAAATGTGCATGCAAAGCTGACAAATAATGTGTGCACAAAATAACGTTGCTGTTAGTTCCACAACTGGTGACCTTCTGTAGCAAAGAACAGAAAGCGGCCCAGGCTCATGGCAACTTCAGTCACTCGTGCCTCCAAGTTCATGATCACAGAATTTAAATATCAAACTACAGTCGTCCGGAAGGTGGTAATTTGACTTGGGGTATTCTGAGGCCCTTTAATTATTCACCTGAAGTTGAGATACAGTCTAATTTTACATTATTAAGCTAAATATGCATAGCCAGGTATCCAAGGTGATCAACAAAACACTGGGAAAAGAACATAAATTTCAAACAAGTGAGGGAGAATAAACACAGAATTGGGGGAGAGGAATGAATAATAGGACTAAAGCTAATTTTAGTCTAATCAATCCATCCCTGCACATGCATGTGCATGCATGCACACACACACACACACACACACACACACAAGCTCAAAGGGCGAGAGCAACCTACTCCAGACCAGGTTATCTGAAGGATGGTTTTAAACACAAAAGGCACACGGGTAGTTCCACCCTCAAAATGTCATAAATGGAACATCAGCCACCACCTTGAAAATGTGTGTCAGGGTTGGATCCCTTCACCTCATTTATTCAACCTGTATGCTGAGTAAATCCTCGCAGAGACTGAACCACCTGGAGAGGAAGCCGTCGTCAGGACTGGAGGAAGGCTCGTTCGCATCCAGAACACGTAGCCGGCACGGTCTCGTGGGCTGAAATCAGAAAGGTGTGAAGAACTTTCGGGGGAAGGTCAGGCCCACAGGCTTCTGGTGGGGTCCCGCTCGCTGTAAAGAAAGCGAGATGCCACACAACCGGATCGACCGGCAACATCAGGAGAAACGGAGAAAAGATCGGGGGGTTCTTCTACGTGGATCCACAGTCGGTGCTTCTAGAAGCAGCGGTCAAGAAGTGAGGTAACTTGGCACTGGGCCCCTCTGCTGCCCAAGACGTCTTCCTTCATACGGTGCAGAAGAGTAAAAAGGTCGACTTGAGGACAACAGGACCCCTGGCCCAAACGAGGGCACTGTCAATGGCCTCATCGGCCTGGGGATGCGGCACAAAGAATGCCGAAGGCCAGAGGAGAAGTGGAGCATCCACAGGAGGGAGCTGACAAAGAGTATGGAATTCAGGCACAGCTCCAAACTATGAAGGGTGGGGTTGCCATAAAGGAGTATCGCAATCGGGTGAGTCACCCCATTTTTTTTTTGGTTTGTTTCCTAGTGACTATAAAAACTATGTTTACATAACACTCTAATCTATTAACTATGCAACAGTACTATGTAAACGTTTGAGAAGTTGTGAGAATTCACAAAGCGTGGCACTGTGACGCATGGCTGCGGGTGCGGGGCGCGCCGACGGTGGGGATAAATGAGAGCCCCGGTCGTGCTTGACGCTGGTGGACACAAACCGTCCGTTTCTAAACAGAATGGGATTTGCAAAGCACGGTCAAGCAGGATGCAGCCAAACAGGCATACCTGTAGATCACCGTTTTCCAGAAGGGCACGCACACAGGAGTGGCGCATAGACAGCCAACATGCCTTTAGGAACAAAGGGAGGGGGTGAGACTTCATTCCTCAGACTGACACAGGCCATCGGGAGGGATCAGTCCCTAGAGGATAGCCTGCTGGGTTGAAGGGACACCCTCGATGGCTGGACTAACACAGTGGCTCCATACTGGGCTCAATATTTGGCTCCGTGTCTAGCCCTGCACCCTCCTTCGCTCAAAGATGGTGAGAACAGTGCATAGCTAGGAAGTGCTTTGTCCGGTTGTCCATGAGGTCATTGGGATTGGGGAATGGGTGGACAGCACCTCACAGCCACAGCACAGTATATTGCACCTTGACGTTCACGCGATACTATGCGCCTATGGCGTCAGTATTTCGGACACCAGCAGGGTCACCCAGGTGAGCAGGGTTCAACAGAGCTTTCTGCCGAACAGCAGACTAGAAAGGGGCTTCTGTGGGATTAGCTGCTGGAAACTGTCCGAGGAGCAGCACATCGTGGTAAATGGAGAAAAGACTGAAGCTGTCAAGGATCTCAGTTTGCTTGGGTCCAAAATCAGTGCTTATGGAAGCAACAGTCAGGGCATCAAGCCATGGACTGACTCGGCAAGTCTGACGCCCAAGACCTATGCACAATGTTCAGAAGCCACAATGTTGCTTTGAGAGCTAAGGTGCATCTAACTCAAGCCGTGGCCTCATGCGCATGTGCAAGCTGAACACGGAAGGAGGAAATCCAGAGAAGACTTGATGCCCTTGAATTGTGGTGCTGATGAAGAATGCTGAAGGTACCGAATCTGTCTTAGAAGAAGTACAGCAAGACAGACCCTGAGGAGAGAGGATGGTGTGTACAAGTGTGGTCTGAATACAATGGATAGATGCATTGATCGTGATGAGAGTTGTATGAGCCCCCAATAAAATGATTTTTTTTTTAAAAAAGAGAAAGAGAAGATGGTGAGGTTGCATCTCACATGCTTTGGACACATCATCAGAAGACAGCGGTCCCTGGAGAAGAAGATCCTAAGTGTAAAGTAGAGAAGGGGTCAGACGAAAAAGGAGGTAGACACTCCAGGAGATGGACTGGCACAGAGGCTGCAGCCACGGCAACATGGCAACAGCAGGCCTGGGCAGTGTTCCCGGTGTGGGGTCGCAGGGTCTGTCGAGTTCTGACTTGACGGAACCTCACAGCATGTTCATAAGGTTTGTTCGTGTGGCTGCACGTAGCAAGCGTTCATGAATTCCCCTTGCTGTGTGGTTTGCGTTGTAAGGCATACCCACAATTGGTCTGCACGTTGATTGGCATTCCTTTTATAAGAGCCGCGAGCATGAGCTTTGTTGTACACAACACCTTGGCTACCTTTTGCGAGAGGTTCTCTGCAGTGAAAATTCTTGGGAGTGGAATTGCTGTGTCTCGTAGTCTGAATATCTTCTGCGTCCCTAGATGTTACCAAATTGAAAGTCGTTGTGCTAGATTGCCTGTTTGTTTGTTTGTTTGTTTGTTTGTTTTGCAAGAGACATCGGGTCATGAGAACCAAGCTCCCCAGTGCAAAAAAGAAAAAAAAAGAGAGAGCTAGAGAAGCTGGATAAAATTTTAAATGAAAAAAATAAACAACTGGAGGCATTAGAGAACCATCGAGGCAGTGATGACTAATAGGGCCGAGACCCTGGAGAAGAGGGAAGTACGCGAAGCAAACCGGCCCTGTGGACCAAGCTTCCCATTGATGCGTCCATATGCAAGTCACAGCCGGGTTCCCATAAACGCTTCCTGTTGATGCCTACTGATTCCAGAGGGTAGGGAGGCTGAAGCACTGAAGCTATGCCCAATTTGAAGAACTTTGTTCACCAAGAAGGAAGGCGAGGTAAAGCAAGATAAAGTACAGGACACCAAGAAGAGACTAACCCTGAGGAGCAGCGGTAAATCAGGGACCCCGACCTTCACAGATACCCAAGTCTCCGTGGAACATCTTTATTGCCGGTCGAATAAGGACATCCGGCATTCTGAATGAAAAGATCTGGTGACCCACTGGCTGGCGTGGGCATTGGGCTGCTCATCACAAGGCACACAGTGCCAGCCCACCCCCAGCCAGCCACTCCCTGGGAGAAAGATGGGTCTATCTGCTCCCACAGAGTTCCGGTCTTAGAAACCCAACACAGGGTCACTATGAGTCAGAAGCACCTGCCAAGAAATTAAACAACGCATCGCATTGGGCAAACCTGCTGCTCTAGACCTCATGAAAGTGTGAAAGCACAAAGAGGTCACCCTGAGGGCTAAGGTGTGTCCCACCCAAGCCACGGCTGCCTTTCCAATGGCCTCGGGTGCCTATGAAGGTTGCAGACTGAACAGGGAAGACCGAAAAAGAGTCAGTAGATCTGAATTTCGGCGCTGACGAAGAATGTCGGACAAGCATCTGCCTTGGAAGAAGCACAACCAGAATGCTACCTATGGATAGAAGCAAGGCTGGCTGTGAGATTTCATCGCGGATCCTTTGTGCATGTCTCGGAAAAGGGCACCATGCTTGGTAAAGGGTAGCAAAAGAGAGGAAGACCCTTGGCTTGGCGAGATGGACTGGCCCAGTGACTGCCACCATGGGCTCCAACATCGCAATGAGGAGGAAAGTGTGGGCCTGGGCAGTGCTTGGTTCTGTCGTCCATTGGATCACTCGGAGTCAGAACCAACTCAAAGCACTCGACAGTACCAGCAGGACTCATTGGCAGTGGACTTGGGTTTGGTTTTGTTTGTTTTGCCTTGTAAGCAGCCCCTCCAGAATCAAACATCGGGGCTCTCTCTGGAGAAAGACCTGATGGTTCTAGTTCTCAGAAAATCGCTACAATGTTTCCCCTGCCCCATCAAAACAGAGCAGATAAGCATCGCAGGGCCAAGAGACAGCATCAAATGAAAACTCTCCATGGGGAATCCAGAAAATGAGGTGATCGGAAGCAGCCTCCACATGGACAAGCGAGCTAAGTTCTAAGAAAGAAAATAAACCATTGGGAACCACAACGGAGGCCCAGAAACTCTAAAGATGAACCAAGTGAAACGTCGAGAACTGGAAAAATAAAATAGACTAGCAGAAACATAAACTTCGATGGGTGAGTTTGGCAACAAATACGCTGCCACTGAAGAAAGACTCCAGAAACAAACTGTGTGTTAGAGACATCTTGAATGTATCTTGAATGATAACATACAGATGAAAAGGAAGCAAGAGAAAGAAAACGTGAAAAACATGCTACCCTCTATCTTCAGGGAGATTCAGACCATCCACAGCCATCCAGGGTACAGTAGCATTTCTGAGAGGAAGCAGATGCCCTCCTCTCCCTCCCACAGGGAGAACAGGTTTGGGGTGAGTAGCCCAGAGTCAACCACAAGGAACCTCAAGGGTCCTTTATTGTGATACTCGGAGGCGATCTGGGCCTCCTGAAACAGTAGTCCCAGGAGATCAGGAAAAGGGGGGTAGCAGGAGCAATATCTAAAGAGAGGACCACTGAGACTTTTTCCACACCGAGAAACTTTCAGGGCCTCTTAAAGAAGCTGTAGGAATCCCAAGCAAAGAAATACAAAGAGAGGCACCCTCAGGTGCCTTGTTGAAAAACAACAAAGACAGAGACCATCTGAAGACAGAGTGTAAAAGCCAGAGACATGGATATTGTTCTCACTAGGTGCCATGGGCACGGTTTTGACCCATAAAGACCTTCCTTATGCACAGTGGAACGTAGTATTGCTGGTGATGGTTCATCCTCACAAGCTTCCCCCCAGCTGGGGCCCATCGCTGGAGCCATGGTGTCCTTCTGTCTCCCTGAGGGCCTTCCTCTTTCAACTGCATCCATAAACCTAAATACAAGACAATTAAATGCTGTATAACAGGTATTAGGAAAGGTCTCCTCAAATTCCCCCAAGAGGCTGAGGGGTTCTGTTGTGTTCAGACCCAGCAGTCTTTCTGCAGGAAAGAGGTGGGATCGTCTGTCCAGAAAAGACCCAGTCCCCGAAACCCAACTGGACAGTTGCCCTGGATGGAAGTGTTTGGGTAGAATCCCCCCAATAAGAATGCTTTTTCAACAATAAAGATGAAATAAAGACCTTTTCAGGTGAGGAGGCCTAGGTCTTCTATGGAACTAATGTACAGCAGTAGACCTACCTACAAGAAACACTTAGGGGTGTTTGCTTCCCTGGGGGGAAGCTGTGATATGTCGGGAGGAATGAAGCCCAGCAGAAAAGAGAAGCAGGAAATGCAAATGAAGAGGGAATGCATCAAAGCGGATGATGGGTTCCGAAGCACACACAATGTGGAGCCAGAAGACACAGGAAGACCAAGACGAAGGAGTGAAACCAAATCCAACCACTGCCATGGAGTCGATTCCGACTCAGGGACACTGTATAGCAGGGATCCTCAGTCTTCTCACGCCTCGAGCCTTTCAGACATCTCCGCCATCACATGATTTCCACTGCTACTTCATCACTGTCATTTGCTACTGTAAGGAATCGTCATGTAAATATCTGATAGGTGGGATGCATTTTCATTGTTACGAATTGAACGTCATCGAAGCATAGCGATTCATCACAAAAGCAGTAGGCAATTAGATCTTGTGAGACACTTATTTCGAATGAAAAATCAATGAAATTTTGTTGTGAAGCATGGTGTAGCATGGGTAGCAGTCTTCACGCTGGGTACTCGTAGGTGGGCGTATCTGCATGTGGAGACAGATAGAGGAACCTATGTTTCAGTTCCTAAGACCAGCAGAAATAGGAACCATTGCTATAGAGGGTTTTGAGTATCTCCTGACAACACATCTGAAGTGCGTGGGATGGAGCCTCGCCATCCCCACTTCTGAGGAAGCTTCCGTCTCATATAAGATGGTGAACACAAAGCCTTTCTCTGAATGTGCTTGCAGACCCACCCACCCAAGGTGCCCCTAGGGTTCAGTGTTTCCTCTGTCATTACAATGGAAATACCATGAGTGCTGTGAAAAAACAGAGACATTGTTAGGGTTAGGGGAAAAGAAAAAAAATTTTAATTAGGCTGAGCCCCGGTGGCGTAGTGGTTGTGCACGGGACTGCAGCCCACTGGGATGGAGGTTCAATTGCAGCAGCGGCTCCACAGGAGCAAAGGCTGGGCTTCCTACTCCCACCACCAGAGGACAGTGATGCCCAAAACACAAAAAGAAAATTTAATAATAGAAAAAAATAAAAATAGCAATATTTAAAAAATAAATAGAGGCATTGTCTCACAGCCCAGGAGGCTACCGCTTCAGAATGGAGGCATGCCCTCTATGAGAGGCTATCTCTCAGCACCACGAGAGGTCTTCTTTCCCTGCGTCTATCACTTAGGGAGGCCCAGACCCAGGTAGCAAATCTCTTTCCACCCGTTTGGGTCTCCATCCCTCTGTCCTTAACCTGTTCCTTTTATATCTGATGATGATTAAGCTAAAGACATACCCTACACTGACAAGGCCTCCCTCACTGAACAAGGCCAGGATCCCGGTGACATCGCGGTTAGGAGATGGGCTGTTAACCGGGAAGAGGGTGTCTCAGAAACCCACAGGGCCAGGTTTGTCCTATCCTGTAAATCTGAATGGACTCAATGACAGTGAGTCTTGACCCTGACAGTGGGACACTATTGCCAAATGGGATTGCCCCCATAGGTACAGGAGCGAGGACCCCAGGCCATAGTTCTGGGAGACACATTCGACGGCCTCACTGTCTGTACGCTCAAAATTCATCTCGAGGTGATACAGTGATGCAACTCATGTCTTCTTCCTCCTCCTTCGACTTTTGCATCGATGATGATGCAGAGGAGGAGACCTCTGGGGCCTTGGCATCCGTCTTGGGCATTAGCCATCAACCACTTCAGCATCAGACACCTCGCAGGACAGGAAAAGTCCATTTCGACTTGGTGCTTATTCACTCTTGACCTCGTTTCTTTTTCAGATGCTGTGTGGTATGAGGCATCTGTACAGACCTGCTGGTGTGTCCTGGTAGCCAGCGGGGGTCTCCAAGGAGAGGCGTGTGATCAAGTTGCAAAGTGATGAGGCCACTTTTTCACGTGACATGTTGCTTGAAAGAACAACTGACAGACCAACTAGCAGCGGTGCCAGCATGGAAGTCACTTTCTCAAAGATGGACAAAGTGAGCCTGCCAACTAACATGCTTTAAATTGACACTTACGGAGAGTGCCACCCATGGGACAATTCAAGCTTGCAGATAAACGAACTCTGGAACAACTTTTAAGGCCATCATGGGTTCAACAGGTTCACAATGTTTAAAGACTTCCCTGATCATTGATGATATCATCTGTGTTAGTCTGGGTAGACTAAAGAAACAAATTCATAAGCATGAATATGTATACAAAAGAGAGTTTCATAGAAAGGGTAATTGTTCATTAAGAAAACATCCCACCCAGTCCAGAAATCTGACATTAGCCCACATGTTCAATACCAATCTATAAAGTCCTCTTCATACTCATGAAACACATGCAATGATGCCCAATGCAGAACGACCACAAGCCAGTGGGCAGAAAGTCTATAGGTCCAGTGGTGTTGTAAGCATCTCAGCGCTGGCAGGGGTCTCCATGTGGCTTCTCTAGGTCCAGGTTTCTGACCACGTCAGGGTAGGTCCATGTGGCTTCTCTTCAGGGAGGTCTCACAGGGAGGCAGCCTTGTTGGTCGAGGGTTCCCAAGGGAGTAAACATTGTCAGTAACATGTCTCCAAGGAAGTGAGAGAGTGTCTCCTACTTCCAAGAAAGAAATATCAGATTTCCCAGAATTCTCAGGAGAAGGCCATGCCCACACAGAGGTCTCAGTGGCTAGCTCCAGATTGACAGGCTAGACTCCACCCCTACACTCTTCATCCTCAAATTGACACCAGATTAGGTGACAGCCACATCAGCCAAAGTAATTTTTTAATTTGCATGGACAGATATGTCAACATTTGGAAGACCTGCTGTGGTCAGTGATGAAATAATATTTCCTGAAGGACCAGTGGGTACTTTTACAACATCATGTCTGAGTGGGGGGTAAATACATTCACAAAGCAAGAAAGAACAAAGAGTTCCAAGAAATAGAACATGGCCAATCCATTCACACAGCTTCAGTGTCCACATCAGAACTAGCCTGTGAGAAACCACAACATGTCAAACTCTGGTGTCAAACCAAAAAGATCCCCTTATTCCTCGTGGCTAAAAGAGTTCTTTGTGACCCCATAGCTGAAGGAGGACATATTTTCTTTGTGCAACTCAACCAAAACAATGCAGAAAAAGAAATTGGGTTCTGAAATTGATAGGAGACTGGCTATCTTGTTGTCGTTAGGGGCCTCGAGCCTGCCGTGAGGCTTAGCCTCTCTGTAGCCCTCAGCAGCCCTGCACTGTCCTCATCACCGTTTGCTGTGTTCCAGCCTCTTGCTGCAACGACTGTGCCGGGCCCTCTTGTTGCAGAACTTCTTCTCCGTGCTGACTTCTCATCAACCCTTTGCCAAGTATGATGTCCACCTCCAGGACCTGAGCCCTCTAGAGGACAGATATAAGAGACAAAGTCTTGACATCCTCTCTTCCGAGGAGCTATGGGTCTGAACGGATCCATCTGGCT
The DNA here is from genome assembly GCA_004026705.1 of Nesogale talazaci. Taxonomy (NCBI): domain Eukaryota; kingdom Metazoa; phylum Chordata; class Mammalia; order Afrosoricida; family Tenrecidae; genus Nesogale; species Nesogale talazaci. Next base: position 8,922 of record PVJH01036752.1, on the reverse strand, counting down.
GGACTCCTGACAAAGACTTCCTTCTAGCACCCATGGTCCTTTCACCCCTGAAACCTCCTGAAGATCAAAGCCACAGAACAGTTCCATAGCATAGTGAGTCATATTGACTTGTGGGTATAGTCCTGACAGTATACTCTGTTGCACAGTGTCAGCAGTTCAAACCCACCTCATTCTGTGCTAGTCAGGGTAGACTAGAGAAACAAATCCATAGACATTCACATGTATGTAAGAATGAGCCCATTGACACCTCGTGATGATATAGGCTGGTGGGCTTCCTCCATGTGGACTTTGTTGCTTCTTAACTAGTTGGCTGCTTGACCTTTAAGACCCCAGATGCTCTATCTTTTGACAGCCAGACACCATCAGTTTTCTTTACCACATTTGCTTATGCAGCCGCTATGCCATCAGTGATTATGTCAGGAAGGTGAGCATCATGGGATACCAGTTGAATAGAACAAAGTGTTCTGTTGAGGGAGTACTTGAATAGAGGCCCAATGACCATCTGCTACCTTATTGCTAAACCTATAAATATATACACATAGATCTATTGCCACATCATCATATAGAAACATATTTATATATGCCCATGCCTATATTTAGACCTCTATAAATATCCTTTGCCTCCTATTTCTTTCCTCTATTTTCTTTCACTTACCTCTTGTCCCACTATCATGCTCAGCCTTCATTTGGGTTTCACTAATTCTTCTCAGTTACATTGCTCTAGATCAACCCCTACCAGGTCTCCTACACTCTCTTTGCCATTGATTTTGATCACATGCTGTTCCCTTGTCCCTGGGTTTTTTGCACCTACTTCCTTTCCCCCGCCTCCCCCTCTTCTGTGTCCTGCAGAATCATTAGTCCCATTGCTTTCTCCTCCAGATTGTTTATCCAGCTTACCTTATCTAGATAGACCTGCAGAAAAAACGATATGCCCACACACACACAAAACAAGACCGAGCAAAACAAAGCAACAAAAGAAAATGAAAAACAGCAAAAACAATAAGACAAAAATCATATCACTATGAATGAGGGGGAGTGAGGAGTGGACACCCCAAGCCCACCTGTAGGCAACTGGACATCCCCTTACAGAAAGGTCACAGGGAGGAGATGAGCCAGTCAGGGTGCAATATACCACTGATGAAACATAGAACTTTCCTGAAGTTCTTTTTTACTTCCTCTCCCCTCCCCACCCCCCCACTATCATGACTCCAATTCTACCTTACAAATCGGGCTAGACTAGAGCATGTATGTGGGTACAGATAAGAGCTGGAAACATAGGGAATCCAGGACAGTTAAATTCCTGGGGACCAATATTGAGAGGAGACATACAAGGAGGGTAAGGGGAAGATGGGGGGAGAAAGAGGGAACCGATCACAGTGATCTATCTATAACCCCCTCCCCGGGGGGACAGACATCAGAAAAGTGGGTGCCGGTAGACATTGGTCAGTGTAAGATATGAAAATAGTTTAATTTATAAATTATGAAGGGTCCATGAGGGAGGGAAGGAGGGAGAGGGGGAAAATGAGGAGCTAATACCAAGGGCTCAAGTGGAAAGCAAATGTTTTGAGAATGATGATGGCAACAAATGTACAAATGTGCTTGACACGTGGATGGATGGATGAATTGTACTAAAAGTTGTACAAGGCCCCAATAAAATGATTTTTAAAAGAAAACAAAAGAGGTTTATATCTAAGAGCAATTGAGCATTGATAAAATGCCCCAGCTCAGTCCGATTAAGTCCATAAGTCCAATATTAGCCCATATGTCTGATAGCAATCCATAAAGACCTCCTCAGACTCACCAAACATATGCAATGGTGCTGAATGCAGGAGGATCACAGGCCAGTGAGTTGGAGGTCTTGTGGATCCAGGGGTACTATAAGCTTCTCAGCACAGGCAGCGTTCTCTATGTGGCTTCTCTGACTCCAGAAGTCTGGTTGCATCAAGGTAGGTCCATGTGGCTTCTCAGCTCCCAGGGCATAGTGCCATGTGTCCTGACAAGAAAGCATCTCTCAGGGAGGGAGCAGAGAAAGAGTGTGTGTGTCTCCCCCGTCCAAGGAGGGAAATACAGGAGTTCCCAGAATTCTCAGGAAAAGACCATGCCTACAGAATTACCTCATTGGCTATGACCTGATTGACAGACTAGACTCCACCCCTTCTCTCTTAATCCTCTCAAGTCCCAAATTGACAGCAGATGATGTAACTACTTCACATTCTAACACCAGGTGTTATAGGGTAGAGTTGCCTCCCTGGGTGTTCCTTGGTTGGAGTCCCTTCTCAAACAGCACATCAGGTCTTTTCTCCCATGATGCCTCTGGCTGAGTTTGAAACATCCACCTGAAGGTTATAGTTGACTGCAAGCAGGCTGTACCACCTGAGACCTCTATTCTTATCTGTAGATCTTTCTACATCTTGGACACAAATCCTCTATCTGTTATGCATCTTACAAGTATCTGTCCCTGCACTTCTTTGAGGATACCTTCGATTGAACAAAACATTTTCCTTTTCAGACATTCAACTGAGCCAGTATTTCTTGTTGGCTTGCCTTGATTTTTCCTTTTCTCCCCTAAAGTCACACAGCTTAGCATAAGGGACACGAAAATCCTCCCCACAGGACCCGTAAGGAGTGTGGTGACAAAAGGTGACAAGTCTGAAGTTGGATCCACAATCAACAACCGTGGAGCACCAGCCTAGAGACCAAAGAATGTGTTGCATTCAGTAAATCCGCTGCCTCGGGCCTCCTTACAGAGTTCAAGGGCCAAGGTGTTGTGGGACAGAGGCGTGCCTGGTGCAAACCATGGCATTTTCAACAGTTAGTCTCCTCACCTGTGTGGGAAAGCTGGCCGGGGAGGCAGGAAGACCAGGGAAGACGCGAAGCAAGGAATACTGAAGGCTTGGTGGGCAGCCAGAGGGACGGACAAGGGTGTCTTGGAAGAAGTAAAGCCAGAATGCTTCTGAGAAGTGAAGGCCGTGAGACTTCACATCATGTACTCCGGACACAATATCAGGACAGGACAGCCCCTGGAAATGGGCACCATGCCTGGCAAAGTCGGCATAAAACAGGAGACCTCCACAGGTGCTCGCTTGAGCTTGGCATGCTCCAGCACAGCCGTCCTCGTGCAAATGGCCCAGGACACGGGGCTGCTGGCAGTCAGGTCCGACCCTCTTCAAGTCCATTCTGAGCCACAGGCACCCTTAGGACCGGGCAAACCCCCGGTGGGTCCCTAAGAGGGGAGCTCTCTATGAGAGCAGGACGCCTCATCTTTCTCCCGAGGAGCCGCTTGTGGCTTCGAACTGCTGACCTGAGAACTGCAGCTGAGCACGTCACGACACCCCAGGTCATGAGCATCCCGTGCCTGCCTCTAAATGCCTACTTCCCTTTTCACATTTAGGTCCTGACCCTGCTGGAAGTGATCCCGGGGTTAACGCTGTCCTGTGGTGGTGGTGAAGCCGGTGAGCCAGCTCTGGTACTGCTGGGACTGTGAAGAGCAGAGTTCTGACACACACTCAGCTCTGGGCCTGCCTTTTCAGTCCTGCACAGCTTTCCCTGTCCGGAGCCTTCGAGGGGAGCTGAGCTGAGCTGAGGTCTTTGCCCAGTGGCAGGCCTGGTGTCCGAGGTCAGTGGGGCAGTCCTGTCACTGGGAGACGCGAGGCCAAGGAAAGGCACCAGGGAGCCCGGGAGGGGCAACTTCCTTGTGAAGAGGAGCAGGGCGGCCACTGCAGGGGCAGACAGGCCAGGGAGACTGGGCCTCAGGAAGGCGCAGAAGCAGTGGAAGCCAGAGGGGCTCTGCTTGTAGGGACAAAGAGGGGTAAGGGGGGGCCAGGGAGACTGGGCAGCCCCACCCACCGGGGTTCTGCAGGACAGGTTCCTGCGTGCCAGGGTGCCCTGCAGCCATGTGGCCTTCTCAGACTTCCCAGCTGCCACCTCCCCAGAGGCTAACAGGTGTTCCTTCTCAGGGCCCCAGCCCAACACAATGGACCTATCACACACACACACACACACTACACACAAACCACACACAGCAGAGTACACACACGTGCACACAGCACACACCAAACATCATACACTACCTCCACACACCACAGTACACATACACACCATCCATCTGCATACTACACATATACATACCACATGTAAACACATCATGCACACAGCACCTATACACCTCACTATACAGACATATGGACCACATGCACACTACACATACCACAGACACACCACACTACACATATATACACACACACACATGCACACACCACACATCCCCATATGGTGCCTAGACATATCACACACACTAACACACAACACATATCTACACCACACACTTAAGCATGCATGTGCATGCCACACAGCACCGGGCACACATACACGCACATAGTCACCCATCCAGGCAGGTTCAGGTGGACACAGCCCTCAGCTCCAGCTCTGGACATGTGGGGTGCTGAGTTCCTCCAGACACCGGAGCTGAGCCAAGGCCAGGATCAAAAGTCTCACAATGGCACAGAGTTGTGGGCATCCTGAGGTGCCACCAGCCAGCAAGCTGGAAGCTGAACCTCAGGAGCTGGCAGTGGCTCATTGACAGAAGGTGTGGCTGCCCGCTCTGGAAAGACAGCAGCTTTGGAGAGTTGAGGGAAGGTTCTACCCTGTCTTGCAGGGTCACTGGGAGCTGGATCCACTGGACAGCTGAGATGACGTCACTAAGAGAGGCTAAAGGGGGATGTTTGCTGGGCAGTAGCCCAGCACAGTGGACTGTCCTTCCAGCTTGTCCCAGATGTTCTTCCATTTTACACACACACACACACACACACACACACACAGTTCTTTCTTCTCTTATCTATCTATCTTTCATCTCTCTATCATCTATCATCTAGCTACTATCTATCCCACCCCCTCTCCCTGTCTCCTCTTCTCTTGCCCCCTCCTCCCTTTACCCTCTCCTTCTCTCTCCCTCATCTCTCCTCTTGCCCCATCCCTTCCCCCTCTCGTCTTTCACTCTGCCCCACACATCACCCCGCCCACCAGCAAGCTCTTCACCTGTGGTGAGCAGCACTTCAGATGCAAAGTAATTAGAGGTTGAAGATGTCGTTTAAAATGTAAATCAAACCGATTAAAATTACAGGAGCACTTCACGGGTTTTAAGCAAATAATTATTTTTCACAAACAGATCAGGAAGCTGGGCAGAGCTAGGGGCGCTAAACAGGAGACATGACCTAGGTGGGACCCACCTTTCTGGACAGACCCTTTCAGCCCTGCTCGAGGGGAGCCTGCAGAAGCCTCCCCAAAACCTCCACGATAGCTCCCTCTTCCTGCCCCCAGACACCAATCAGGACCCCAGTCTTCTCTTTGCCTCCTACCCAAGAACAAGCCTCCATCATCTCTGGCCATTGCAGCCACTCTCGTAGGAAGGACATTCCTTTTCTCCAGCCCCAGGGACACACAGGACAATCATAGGTCCCTTCAGGTCACCATAGTGCAGGAGGACCTTTCATGGACCAAGCACCTTTGATCTCCTGGACCCACCCACAGGCCTGAGTCCAGCAAAGGTGTGAAAGGGCAGTTTAAGGACCAGGTGGAAAGCACGCCCACAGAAGCCATTGGGTGCTGGGATAGAGCAAGGATGGGAGTGTAGGGCGGGGCTGTGGGAATGGGGATTTGCAGGATGAATAGGAGTTTTCTGGTGGGCAGGGAGTGGTAAGACCTTCAAGAGAGCCATATGTCACAGGCCATGGTGTTGCATTCCAGCTCCAGAATTCGGTGTCTGAGATCAGAGATTCCCTCCTTCCCTCCGCCCTCCCTCCTTCTCTCTCCTCTGGTTCTCTTGTACCTTTATTTTTGAACAATATGCAGTCCAGGATCAAAACCAGCAGTCAGCCTCCCACTGACCCCGCCCCGGCCCACCACCCCCAAGTCCAGCTGCCTTGTGGAGTTGCGTGAAAAGCTGTGCTGCCTGCAGTCCAGAGAGAAATAGACCGAGGGGGAGGGGGAGAGGGGCAGGAGGCCAGGCCCAGCCCAGACATTTCAAAAACAAACCTCAGTCCAGGTTTCCATCTCCCGGGGCGGCCCCTCCCTCCGAAAGGTAACCTCCCTCCACCCAGGCTCTCTGGTGGGAGTGTGAGGCCTCCCCCAGGCTGCGTACGGACCGTGCCAGCGGCCGTCTTGCACAAAGCCAGGCTGGGAACTCGGGCCCTTCTCCCCTCCAAGCTGAGCCATAAGCGTGGGACAGAAAGGAGAGCTGTTCTCTGAAAACCAAGAAACGGGTCCCTGTAATGTCCTGTGACCTGGGGGTGGCAGAGGGGAGGACACAGCCTCCTGGGAGGCGGCAGTCTGGGCAGAAGCAGGAAACAGGGTCTGGGATCCCTTGGCCCCAGGACAAGCTTTGAACTTGGAGACCAAGCACGACAGCTGCTGCTTGTCTTCTGTCTGATCCCCGGACCTGGGGGTCTGCCCTGGCAGTTCAGTTCCCAGGACCCCCCACATAGGACCTGTGGCTCACATTCACAGACCACCATGACCTGACCTGGTGGGACCACCACCTATGACCTTACAGGATGACCCTATACTTGTCATCCACAAACATCAATGTCCTGACTCAATGACTGAGCTCCCTGCTGCGTCCCAGGGGCCCCGGACGCAAGTCCACACTCGCCTGTGTGCCTGGGGCACAGTAGCTATGCAGCTTTAACTTTTCTCTCTCTCTCTCTCTCTCTCTCTCTCATCTACCCAAGAACAAGCTCAGCCCCACCAAGTCGGGGCTTACTCTTTGGCCCCAAGCAGGGTCCCTCGAGCAGCACCAGATTCGGGCTCCCATCCCCTTCCCTCAGCATACCATCCCACCCCCACCCACCCCCAGCACCCACTTCCCCCCAGGCCAGAGCCCCTCAGCTTCCAGCCCAGCACCTCATCTTCAAAGGCACTTTCCATACCAAATATTTATGGCAAAACAGTGGCAGTGGCGCCTCTCCCCGGGGGGGGCCCCTGCCAGCGAGAGGCGTTTGGTGGCCGAATCCCTGAATCCCCGCCGGGGTGCCCTCATTGGCACACTCAGCCCACACAAGGAGTGCAGAGCCCCACAGTGTTGCAGGACAAGGGCTGCCAGGAGCCTCTCAAACGCTGGGGCTTTCCACAGTGCATGGGTCCTTCCAGCACCAGCATTCACCTGCCTCCGTTCTTCCGTGGTCTTCCCTATCCCGCATCCACCTTTCACATGCACAGGAGGCCAGCGCAAATACCCCAGCTTGGGTTAAGTGTCCTTTAGTCCTCAAAGTAACCTCCTGGCTTTACAACCCTTTCAAGAGGCCTTGTGCAGCAGAGGTACCTCATGCAATAGTCTTTCGAGCTCTTGACTGCTCCTTGCATCTCCAGGGCTTGGGGGCCTAAGTCAGGCAACGTCCCTGACAACTTCACCCTTCTCTCCAGTGATCACAATGCGACCTGTCTGTCCCGGTGTGAGGATTTGGGTCTTCCTCAAGTTAAGGGGCGATCCACACTGAAGGCTGCGCTCCAAGATCTTCACCAGCAAGCGCTTCAAGGGTGTCATCCGCACAGCTCGCAGGTTGTTCGTGAGCCTTCTCCCATCCTGCCCATCCTGATGCCACACTCTTCCTCAAAGCCTCCTTGCTGCAGCGCGCTGATTGAGTAAGCGTGGTAAGAGATTTTAACCTGGATGCACACCTTTCCTGAAGGTGTCCTCCCTAGTTCTCTTGTACGGGCCCATGCCCAGGCTCCAGGTGCTGTGCGAGAGAGCTTCACAAAATTCACAGAAAAATGGAACTGAAGGTCAAGGGGTTTCCCCACAAGGTTCTGCAGAGCCCCCTCAGTGAGGCATCCCCCCTCCGAGCTCTTCCCTGACAGGCATCCACATTAAACACAGAAAGGACAGGGATCCGCAGTTTTCCCCGAGGGACCTGGACCCACAGTGAACGACCACAGATGTCAGAACAGACCCGTGCTCCACAGGGTCCCTAAGACTGGGTTTGGGGAGACAGCTTACCCCTTACACCGTGTCTCTGGGGTAGACAAGAGTGCCCCCAAGACCCCATGGGTTGTAGCCTGGCATGCTGGCATGTCTAGCAGCCCGTGTAGGGTCCCCTGTTTGAACTGAGGGCTAGCCCAGGGATGTCGCCTCAGTGGAGATGGAGACCCCTGCCCTCAGCAGGGATGAAGAGGACGTCCCCCAGCAGGGGCATCAAACAAGATCTTAACCCAAAGCCGGATTTCAAACACCCCAAATCCGAGGCCCTGCCGGAATCTGCGGGAGCAGGCCCAGTGGCAGCGGAAGAATGCCGGGACCTTCAGGTGCAGAACCCGGTCCTACAGATGCCGACAGAGGGACAGAAGGATGGACGGAGGGGCGCTGGGAGCTGTGGAGTCAAAAGGCCAGCCCCACCCACCCCTTACCCTTCGCAGGCTGATGAATTATGCACACCCCTGTACTGCAGACACCCCGAGGCCTGAGCCCCCGCCCCACCCACCCCTGTTCCCTCTTCAGGCATCATCCCCAGCCTCTCTCCCTGCCACGTCTCCAAGACAGCCTCTGCTCCACCTCTGCTGCTGTCTCTCGGCAGCCCAGGTGTGCTCCCTGATGGATTGCCCAACTGGCCCCAGCAACCTGGAGGCAGCCAATCCCTGGGGGGGGGCGGGGGGAGGGGGGGACATTCCGGCAGACGGGGCACGCTGCAACTGGAAAGGAGCCTGTCTCCTCTGGGGACGTGCATGTCAGCGGGGGTTCCAGGGGCACCACACCCTCCCGCCTCTGTCGTCACCCTCAACCCTGCTCCCACCCCACTCCTAGGGTGGAGTGGGGCACGGCGGGGGGGGGGGGCGCCCTCAGAATGCTCCTGTCTGAATGGAGGAGATGCAACTTTTACCCAAGGAGTAGTGGGAAAAACTGAAGTGTCCATGCACCACCCCTGCCCTGCCCCC